>CM076569.1:895725537-895793009 GCA_034641835.2 Pinus albicaulis
GAACTGGAGATCAACTCTACAATCTCGAAAATATCATGGAGGCTAAAATGGTGAGTGATGATACAAAAAATTTATTAATAAATCATAATTGCTAAAATCATGCATAATCATCAATTTATAAAAAATAAAGGAGAAGAAATAATATTTATCCATAAGAGCATAAATAATTATAAAATGGAATTATATGATAAATTATGATAAATGACATGATAAAGAAGTGTAGAAATGGATGAAATAGGTGTTAAAAAGTGATAATAATAATATCATATTAGTGGCCCAACAATGATGTGCATGGTCTATAAGATATTAACTCTTAAGAAGTGTAGTTAAGTGAACTTAAACATGCTGATAGAAACTCATCGCAAGGCAACGAGGTGCACTATAGATGAGAAATCTAGAGTTTCATCAAAAAACGATGATATAGAAAAAAAAATATCTTTTTTAAGTGAGAGAAATTACAAGTGGTATCAAAGCATTAGTTGAAACACTGGGCAGTTTATGTGCTCACACAAGAACTATATGCTGCTGTAATTTTTATGAATTTTTAAAAATATTACTGATGTTGTTTTACTATATAGTTAAAAAGTATTGACAAGTATAGCTGCAAAACATGACTGAAGAGGATGAATTGTATGTAGATCTAGGTGGTTGAGAAAAAACGTTAGATCCCAATTTTCCATTGATGGCTATGTTGCATAGAATGCAACGAGATATGGCTCAGCTTAAAAGCCACAATGACAAGCTATCTTTAGCTAGTAACGAGCAAGAAAGACTCATAAAGGAACTGACTTCATGGAACACCCAAGAAGGTGAATGTTCTGGAGGGAAGAAAAAAGGTAGAGTCAATTTCTCAGATGAGTCTGAGGAAGATAATGCCATTAGACAGTAGTCTAGAGAGAAAAAGGAATTATAGGGTGAATTTCATAAAATAAAACCTACCTCCTATGATGGAGAGAAGGAAGAAGATGCTAAGGCATGGATTCTGAATATGATAAAGTACTTTCAAGATTACGGGTATGAAAGTAGCTTAAGAGCCAGGATGGCTATTTATCATTTTCAAGGTAAGGCTACTTTGTGGTGGGAAGAAACAAAAATGGTTCATGCCATTGATGAGAAAATAGTGACTTGGGAAGATTTTCAAGTCAAGTTCAAAAACAGATATTTGAAAAAATGCTACTATGATTACACGGCAAAAGAATTTCATGAAATCAGATTGGGATAGCTCACCATAGATGAGTTGGTCGGCAAGTTCCCAAATTTGTTATGATATGTGCCTTATATCCAAGAGGAGAAGACAAAGGTACAAAGATTTTTGAATTGTTTGCCTATTGTTTATAAGGAAAATATAGAGTTCGATAATCCAAAAAAATGGATGAAGTAGTGAGAAAAGCCAGATTATGCTACCAAAAGTTTAGGGGTAAGACTGAGCAACGAAAGAGCTGTACAAACAAAGGTGATTTTAGTGGAAAGACACAGAAAGCATCCTATTTGATAAAATTTGGTAGGAACCATCAGCGAAAGAAATTTAGTAAAATGAGTGAAAATCAACTACTCAATCTCAAACTGGTTCAAAACCAATAAATGGGAATAATAAGAAGGAAGGGACTATTAAAATGCGAGAGCCTTTGAAGTGTTGGGGTTGTGGAGAACCTCATTTATTGAGGGACTACCCACACTGAAATATTCAAACAGTGCAAGTACAGCGAGAGGCCACTACAGTTAATGACGTAGCAAGGAACATCCCCACCATCAGTGCAGCCTTAGAAAAATGGCAAGTAGAATATCAGTCTATTATGGTCGAGATGGAAGGTACGATTGTTGACCAAACTATTATAATTTTAATAGATCTAGGTGCATACTTTAGTTATATTAGTTTGCAAGTAGTAGAAAAATGTAAACTCAGAACAAAGAAGTTTCAACAGTCTTGGTTGGTCTAGCTAGCCACTGGTACTAAACGCAAGGTAACTCATAAGTTACCTCAAATAGCCATGAAATTGAATGATTACCAAACAGAAGTAAATTTAAATATTCTGCCATTAGGTTGCTATGATATAATAATGGGAATGGACTGGTTAGAAAAGCATAAAACCATGATGAATTATTGGGACAAAACATTACCCTACATTGATATAGAGGGAAAACCAGTCATACTCAAAGGGAAACCGAAACCCATCTCTGTGAGGCAGATCTCAGCCCTTCAATTAAAAAGAACTGCTAGAAAAGGGTGTGAAGTGTATGTGGTACATGTTGAATAATTAGAGCAGCAACCAAAGAAAAAATTGTTGAAAACATTTGCAGTGATAAGAGAAGTTAAAGAAGTATTCCCAGAAGAAATTCCTCATCTTCCCCCTAAGAGAGAAATCAATTTTACAATTGACTTAGTACCAGGGGCAAGTCCAGTTTCTAGAGACCCTTACAAAATGATCCTCCCTGAACTAATGGAGTTAAAAATGCAATTACAAGAATTGCTAGACAAAGGTTACATCAGACCGTGTGTATCTCCTTGGGGAGCACCGATGTTGTTTGTGAAAAAGAAGGATGGTACCTTTCGAATGTGTATTGATTATTGTCAACTAAATAAGTTGAATATCAAAAACAGGTATCCATTACCTCGGATAGATGACCTCTTTGATCAAATTAGGGGAGCCTCAGTGTTTTCCAAGATTGATTTAAGGATTGGTTATCACCAGTTAAGAATTAAAGATGAGGATATCAGCAGAAGGAAATTTTGAACTTGACATGGAGACTACGAATTTGTAGTCCTACCATTCAGGTTGACAAATGCACTTGCCACTTTTATGTGTTTGATGAATAGTGTCTTGAGTAAATACTTAGAAAAATTTGTACTAGTTTTGTTGACGACATTTTAATCTACTCAAAAAGTGAGGTAGAGCATAAAGAACACCTTCGAATCATGTTGCAGACTCTTAAGGAAAATCAGTTCTTTGCCAAATTTAGTAAATGTGAGTTTTATAAGGATAAAATTCAATATTTGGGGCATATAATTTCAGAACAAGGATTGGTTGTTGACCCTAAGAAGATAAGTTCCATTAGAGAATGGCATGTACCTACTAATGTATCATTGGTAAGATCATTTATGGGGATTGTGGGGTACTACAGAAGGTTTGTAGAAATATTTTCCGTTTTAGCCTATCCCATAAATTCACTTCAAAGGAAAGGTACAAAGTTTGAATGGACTGAAAAATGCCAGAATAGCTTTGAACAATTAAAATTAAAACTTACCACAACACCTATTCTAAAGATTGCAGATCCTAACCAAGAGTTTGTAGTATGTACAGATCCGTGTGGAGAGGGATTAGGGGGAGTACTATTGCCATAAAATTCTCTTATTGCTTATGAATCTAGAAAACTTAAGAAACATGAAAAAAATTATAGTGTGTATGATCTTGAGTTAGCTGTTGTGATCCACACTCTGAGGATGTGGCAACAATACCTTCTAGGAAAGAAATTTATACTGATGATAGATCACATTAGCCTAAAATATTTCTTCACTCAACTAGATTTGAATGCTAGATAAGCTATATGGCTGGCTTTTTTGAGTGAATTTGGCATGGACATAAAACATATCAAAGGGAAAGAAAACAAGATAGCTGACGCCTTAAGCAGAAATTCTTGGAAAAAAATAAGTAACATTGGGAGTAGTGTCAACTTTGACTTAGAAGGATTGGTTAAAAAGGTAATACATCAAGATCCAAACTATGAAAATATTCAGACTTATTTGTTGAAAAAGGAAATGAAAGGATACACACAAAATCAGAAAGGACTAATTTGCTATAGAGATAGATTGTACATCTCCAATGTAGACTCTTTGAAAAAATAAATTTTGGATGAATATCATAAACAACCTTATTCTTGACACCCTAGATATTAGAAGCTACTCACAGCTTTGAAAAAGAAATTATTTTGGCTAGGAATGAAAAAGGATGTAGCAAGCTACCTAGCAAGATGCATGGAATTTCAACTAGTAAAAGTCATTAGCATCAACCTAGACTGCTAAATCCTTTACTGATTTCAGAACGGAAATTGGAAACTGTTTCTATGGAGTTTATAACTGGGTTACCAAGAACCAAATATCAGCATGACTCTATGATGGTGGTAGTGAATACTTTGATGAAGGCTGCACATTTCATACCTATTCAATCTACCTTTGGAACAACCCTAGTAGAAAATGTGCTAATGAAAGAGATCGTAAGGCTACATGGGGTCCCTAAAATGATTATTTCTGATAAAGATACCAATCTCACTACAACCTTTTGGAATAATCTGTTTGGAGGCATGGGTAATAAATTGAACTTTAGTACTGCCTATCACCCTCAAACGGATGGTCAAACCAAGAGAACAAATCAAATTCTAGAAGATATGCTAAGGATGTATGTGATGGATAGGCCAACTAAATGGGAAGAGTATTTACATTTAGCAGAATTTTCCTATAAAAAAAGTTATCAAACTTCCATAAAGATGAGTCCATTTGAATCACTCTATGGTAGAAAGTGCCACACTCCTTTAAGCTAGAGCTAACCTGAGGATAAATTAGTGCTTGGGCCAGACGCTTTGCAAGAAATGGAAATAATTGTAAAACAAATTCAGAAAAAAATGAAGACAACTCAGGATCGATAGAAAAATTATCCAGACAAGAAGAGAGTGCACTGAGAGTTCAGTGTGGGTGATCATGTATATATGTGGTTTAAACACAAGAAGAGCACTTTGCACACTGGTAGTTGTGCAAAATTAGCTCCATGATATTGTGGACCTTTTGAAGTGCTAGAAAGAGTAGGACCAGTGGCTTATAAAATGGCCTTACCTAGTCATATTAAGGTTCATGATGTGTTTCATGTTTCTTTGTTAAAAAATTATGTACATGATTCTGCTCACGTTATTGATTGGAATTTGATTCAGGTGGAACTAGAAGGGTAATTCCTTGTAGAGGTGCTTCAAATATTGGAGCGGGAAGAAATTGAACTGTGGAATTGAGCAGTAGCTAGAGTAAAAGTGCAATGGAATCACTTTACTGTTGAAGAAGCTACTTGGGAAAGATAAACTGAGATGATGGAAAAATATCCATCACTGTTTTCACAGTGAACTGCTTCATTTTATTTTGTCAACATCGAGGACAGAATTTGTTTTTAGAGGGGGAATGTGTAACACCCTAAGCTATTATGCTTTTTCAATTAACATTTGAACAAGTCCAAAGGGGAAGTGGAACCCAATGGAAGAACAATCTGTGAATTTATTTAAGCATTAATAAAAATAAATGAAATAGTTATGTGTGCACTATGACTAGATTGAGATTGGAGATCCTAAACCTTGATCCATGAGGATATGGATAAGGTTAGACTTTCCAAAAACCTTTTAGAAAACCTTGAAGGGAATCTTGCTAAATTAGATTGGGAGAGAAAAGTATAATTTCCCCAATGAAGAGGAAAGTAATTGGGAAGAGGAAGAAAAGTTGGAAAAGCGGAAAAGACAGCTTTAAACTACCTCACTGAGGGAAGCCTAGGAAAAACAGGAAGAAAGAATCCTGGAATTTCTGGACGCAGAAATTAGAAACAGGCTTGGGAAAGCACTGCTTAAATAAGCTACTTCACGATAGACAAAGTGTTGTCTATCACTGGAAGCAAAGGGTCTCAGATTGGGGGTGAGTTAAGGAGATAGAACTCTATGGTTGGGAGGACTGGTCTAAGAAATTGGTATGCATATAGAACTAATCTATTCTATAGTTATATGAAATTTCTCATGGTTAAATAAAGTTTTTACTTTAACTACTGAATTAAATGGTGTATGCTGAGTTACTTAATTCCCATGCATTTAACAGATTTAGATGAAGTAGAAATACTTCAAATATGTGAGGATGTATGGGAGTAGTATGATGAGACCCATGTGCCAGAATGTATAAACCTATAATAGGTTTAAATATGGAGATCAGTATCTCTCAGAGAAAGTACTACTTCTATGTAGAAAAAGAGAATAATATTATCACTTTGTTTAGATTGTATATGTATACATAATTTTCTTAGGAATTTAAATTAATATGAGGAATAGAATTTATTAGCTACAAACATGTACAATTATATTGTAATTATTACCTTAATTTTATAATTAATTAGTAGAAAATACAATGTCAGGAAAGTTAGGTGTATATAAGAAATTTATTACAGTAGTAAAAATTTGTGAGGTAAGATAGAAATGAAAAGTGAAAATAGTACTACACTAAACATGCTGACATTAATCATATATGTGAAATAAAATATGCATATGGTATAAAATGATAAATATTATGTATAGCTGGAAGATAAATAGGCTTACTTATGAACTATGCTATCTTAGAATCTATTATGTAAATTTTTTCATAGGTAACAACTTATTATACTCACAACTAAGTTTGAAAATCTTGTTGGATTTCGTTTTGTAATTAATTCAAGGAAACAAATGGAAGAAGTAGTTAGACAACCTATCTACTTAATGCATAAAGAAAGATTTCATAGCTCATTATGTGACAAATTATGAAAATCATCAGAATATAACAGCAACAACGGAAATACTATTTTATGAGTAGAATGAAAACGATAGTATGGCACCTGGGCAATGAATGTTATACCTATGCTATACCATGATTATTCTAATAATTTATGTAACCGTTATCTAAAACTGGAAAAACATAAACTAGAAACTAATATTTTTATTTGTAGCAATTACTATTATAACTATAAATAAAAATGACATTATTTATTAATATTCTCCTTGTTTAACCAGAGTAAAAACGTAACAGAGTAAAAGACATATGTGAAAAATAAATAAATATACAAAGTCCAGAGAAGAAATGTACAACCCCATCTAGGTTCAAAATTATTACAAACAAAATTAATAGTCCCTTAATGGTGCTCTGTAGTCACAGTGATGAAATTACTGAAATTAATACACGGACCTTTCTACCATACTAGCCCTGAATCGAAGGAGATAGAAAACATCCATACCGATCTATGTCAAAGGAGACATAGGGTTAAAATTAGTCCCATCTCTAGGATGCCCGAGTTATCAATAAATGAAAACACCAGAAGCATAGTGCTTACCTACATACACTCGAGTTGTGAAATGAATATCAATGTATATACACGAGACTTATTAATAATTTGCTGAATATATATATATATATATATATATATATATATATATATATATATGGAAAATTAATGGACAATTTACCTTAAGGGCTTGGACGAACCCAACTTATACAATTGTAAGCTTAAAAATCCCCTAAAGGAACAATAAAAGAATTAGAGTATAAATCGAACTTCAATGAGAAATTAGTTGAAATAGAAAGATATGTTTCTATAAACGAATTGAAAATATTTCCTAGTATCGTTTCCCCACAGTAAATAAACCTGAACAAGGGAAAGTTGGGATGAAATAATCTTGAGGACGAGAACGTCGATTTCAAGACAATTCACGAATGCTGAAAATGGGTTTTGGGATAACTCCATTTTGATGCGGAATGGCTAAGAATGGAAAAAACCCAGTAGTACAAGTTAACCCAAGCAAGCAAGACGCGTAAGAATGAAGAATTGATAAATCAAAATCTATATCAGAAAATGTAATAGAAAAGAGCTGGGAAATTGTGGAAGTATAAACTAGATTGAGCCTAAAGAGAAACATCGATACCCCAGAACATCAAATTTACAATTAATTCCACAGTCATGGAAAACCTCAAACCGAGGATGATTCCAGATCAAAACCAATAGGTTGTTGAGACCATTCGGGCATTCATGGAAAAGTTGAAATAAAATTGAAATTTATAGGATGAGGTAAAATAGTGAAATACCTCAAAACCATAATGTTGCGAGCTGAAGTAGTGTCACTGGTGGTTCCATCCGACATAAGGAAGAACGAGGTAAATCTTCTCTATTATGCTTCTCATGAAGTAATGACACAAATAAAACTTGGAAAGTAATAACAAACACAGAAATTTCCAATTAATATAACCATAACGAAACCCTAGTCTTGATAGCATCCATGCCATTCACGTGGCAGCAAATGCGAGGTTAGGGTTGGATCGAAAGGATGAGCTTGGTTTACAAGGACCGTCTAGGATAGCCTACCGAGAAATCTTAGGAGTTAAATGGAGAAATCTCAGAAATTAAATTCTTCGTATCGAATCACATGGGTTGATAGCAAGAAAACTATTAAATAATTCAACGCCAACTCTCATCCTGTATTACATAAGTTTCAAGGTACCATAGATATACGTTAACCATAAATGACCTTAATGTCCTAGAAAGTCCCAAGGAGTCTACGGGAGATAGTGCTTTCATGTCAACCATCTACTATAGAGAAGTCACATCATAAGATGATATCATGGAATGATAATTAAACAAAGAATTGAATGAAAGAGAAAGAGATACGGGAAATCTATAGATGTGTAACGTATAAACTATGAAGGTATTCTAAAACCAAATAAATCGGTATAAAACTCCACTATGTAAAAACCACCAAGACATGGACACATACCAATGATGGAAAATCTCCACAAATATACATATGCATATGAAGACTGTGGGTTTGATTTAATAATGACATTCATAGTTTCAACATTCAAAGGAGTAGTATTAGTGAACTATTTGATTTGAATATATGCATAAATAAGATAATGTGGCATAGATACATATATATATGTAATAGTCAATATGTGGTTAAATGTTCAAGGTAACGTATCTTCAATAGAGAGAAATGAATGGTGATGTAGCATGATATCAATTAAATATAGTAAATAATACATAGAGTGTCAACCCTTATGCAAGGGTACACATGTATAAAATTGGTACTAGGAAGAGGCATTGATACAGTTGAAACATGTAAATATTCTAAAGGAAACAATAACAAATTGTTTGGTATCACTGGATTATAAGTTGTAAGTTATAGATCAGAATTAATGATGTGCATGGTATATAAGATATTAACTCTTAACAAGTGTAGTGAAATGAACTTAAACATGCTGAAAGAATCTCGTCGTGGGGCGGCGAGAAGCACTATAGATGAGAAAGTTAGAGTTTCATCAAAAAGCGACGATATAGAAAAAAAAATAAAAAATTGTTAAGTGAGAGACATTACAAATCATAAAGCATAAGCATAAAGATAAATCATTTTCATCACAACATAAAGAGAGCCCTCTCTATGTCCAAGAAGGCTAGGTCCTTGGACTCCAAAGTGGTTTGATGTGGTTCTCTGGAGAATTATTTTTTCCAATCTTCCAAATCATGGGGAACCAACATAGTGGTGACCATACTGGGGAACCTGAGTTATTGAAACATCTCAATATTTACTTCTGAACTCAAAAACCCCACTCAAATGTTAAAACATAAAATTGTTAACCAAGACTGGTATCTGGTTGGTGATGGTGGACAAAAACCAGCCTCACGAGAGTTAAAATCATCCACCTGGCGACTCCACTGGTTTTCAGTAGGCCTGTTGACTCCACGGGTTCTTTACAGACTCCACTAGAAAAACTATTAAGAAGACTGGTATCTAGTTGTTGATGGTGGACAAAAAACAACCTCAAGAGAGTTTAAACCATCCACCTAGCAACTCCAAATTCAAAATATTTCTATACAAAGACTTCCCTAGAGGAACAAGCTGAAACATGACTAGTTGGCCTAGAAGGAGAAAGTCTCCAAGCCCAAATTAGATCCAAGAAAGTATTGCTTTTATCTATAAATATGTTCTATCCTACTTTAAGCTTGATCAAGAGTACACTACTAAGGTTTATGTTGATCAATGGAATGTTCCTAAGCCTCAAAAAGCTAAACCCCAAATTACAGACCCTGTACATGTTTATACACTTGTGCACGTCCTAGAGACACTTGTGGAAAACCCAAGAAAACATGAGCCTCATACTAACTCTCCTGCTCTTCCTGAAATCTAAAAAAATGATAAGCCTCCTTTAGTGCTACCTCTACTTGTAAAAATTCCAGACAGATAAAAGCTTATGGTTTTTCCTCCTATCCTACATAACCTCCTTGCAATTTGTATAAATAGGCTACCCATTTCTGATGGTGAAAACTCAAAAATCACCGCTGAAAATCAAATTCAAAACCTTGAGGACCTCCTTGATTTGTTTGAGGTGGGAAAAGATGAGGTGCGTACTAGAATGTTTGCCCTATCATTGCAAGGTAAAGTTAAAAGCTCGTTTAAAGATCTTCTTGCTGCAACATTAGAAATTTTCCTCAATTCACACAAGTTTTTCTATATAGGTGACTGTTCGTGGGAAATGTTTTTCACATCATAGAGGAGTAAAATCATTTAAAAAGACAGCTAGGGGGGACAGTACAACACTTTTCAGCCAGCTTCAGTAAAGTATACCATTCAATATCTGCTAAGATAAAGCCACCCACAGGATGGGCTCTCTTAAACTACCGAGATGCCTTTGATCCAGAAATAGAATTTCAGTTGAGAGAAAGGGACCTTGAAACTATGGAGGATATGAAAGCAATGGAAATCGATGTCGAAGCCAACATGCTGAACAAGGAGTAAAATATAAGAGCAATAAATAAGAACAAAGTAGATAAAGAGCAACTAATATCTCTAGAGACAAAGCTAAAGATGTTGAAAAGAACATTTAGAAAATGAATGCATATAATTAGCAGGAAAAAAGAGGAATGCTCTAATGAAATAGTAAAGGATGATATGGATGATATAACCCATGTTTCACATCTAGAATTCCTCCCCGTAAGTCATATTGAAATCACAAAACCAAAAATGGAGGATGAGTCAACACATTTTGAGTCTCTACCCTTGTCCTTCCATTCATTTGAGATTGTGAAAGGGAATATCGATCACACCCTAGCTGATAATCGCAGAAGAAAAGGACTCTCTCACCAATCAGATGAGGAAATCATAGATAATAAAAAATATATCTCAGACCTACAAAATTAGCACTAGAGTCCTTTTGAATATTAATTAGCAGACAAAACCACAGAGGCTAAAACAAATGATCATTCATCTCCTCTTTTGTATGAGGCTTGAGAAGACATCCTGCCTTATAATCAGTCTTCACAGGAGAGAGAGAGAGAAGTTGGGGTTCTGTCCAAATAAATTAAAAAATGCCTCCACTTTTAACCTAAGAGGGAGTCCATGAGATCCTAAACATACAGCGAGCCTCCAAATTTTTATGTAAAGAAGATATTTCTATCTGTTCTACTACTGATATATCCACCGAAGCACTGTCTCATACAGAAACTATAGAACAAATTGATACTGATGTTGTACTACCTTCTCAAGAGGAACTATTACCAGATAATGCTCCTAATGATGGATTTCAAAGAGAATTCAGCCCACCCAATCATATCATATCACGTTTTTTGGAAGACAACACAAAAATATATTATGAGGATGTCCAGATAAAATATCATGAAGAGGGACAAGAGGCTATTTCTTAAAAGAATCCCAAGCACAACAAAGTAGAACAAGGAGCAGTCTTGGATAAAGCTTATGGTCTGAAGCTTGAGAGCCAGGTATTATTAAATGACCCATTTTTTGTTTTCTTAGAGACATCTAAACAATGAGTAAATTATGCTAGAAACAGTTTGTTGCAGAGCTTAAAGAAAATTTTGATCACTATTGTTCAGAAGTAGGAATAATGGGAGTGGCGTTTTTATTTTCTCAACATACCTAAAAGGCTGAATAAGAATCAATCATGTAGTCACTTACTTAATTGGCTACATTGGAGAAGGGAGTTCACTTAGTGAATATATGCCTCCAATATTAGATTAGGGTAGGTAGGTATGAAAAAAAAGCTGATCTAAAAAAGAGAAAAATACAAGAAATAGAAAATAAGAAAAGAGGGCAAATAAAAAGAAAAAAGTAAGCCGCATACCAAAAGATAAATGTTTTTGAAAGTGTTGAAGTCAAAATGCCACTAATTTTGAAAAATAATCCTTGTGCAATCATACAGCCTAATCATGATAGTACAAATTTTGATTTTTTTCTGATAAGTTAGAAAATGAAGATTTGCCAAACTGTTTAAACTTGGCTTATCAGTAGGTAAATAGGAAATGATATTGATTCCAAGGCCCAAACTGAACCAAAAGTAAGGGATATATGATAAATGAGAGATCTATAACCAAATCCCTCAGTTTTAGCTTACTGTTTGAATAATAAATGTTGTGTGCATCTTGTCCAAAATGCCACAACCCATGATGATCAAACGACTTAATCTTGATTCAGTCATGATTTAAATTTCATGTGGATATTTAGTGAATAAAAATCTATCAAAATGTTTAATCTTGATAGATAGGTATTTAGGTAGAGAATAAAAGAGCTCATTAGTTTAATCTGGTCCTTTGGAAGTTATACAGTTAGATTTAGATAGTTTTATTTACAAAAAGAAAAATGATGTCAAGATTTTCAAGTATAAATGCACCTCCCAAGTGATGAAAAAATGTTAGAATAGGCGATGAGTAGGAAAAAATGATTTCCAGGAAGCATGGTTTTCAAATTTTTAAGATCAAACTCAAAAAAAGTTACACGAGATCAACATTACAAAATGGAAAAATCAGCTACGTACATAAGGCGTTGATCTACAAATCCTAGAGATCTGAAATCTCAGATTCTTGAAACCTCCCAAGGGAGATGCCCTCCCCAACTAGAGCCACTGTTAGTATCTTGTATTCTACAATATCACTAGATGAATATGGATTTTCTACAATCTGCTAAAAATAAGATTCCCTGACTATCATTTATTCTCGTAAATCTCACTACCTTCATTATTTTCATTTTCTCTATCCACTATCTCCCATTTTTCCTTTTTTAGTACCCTCATGCTTTGAAAAAACCTATGTTTGAACTTTATCCCCTCATTTTTACCCTTTCCCCTACCGAAAACCCCACTCCCATTTGCTTAAAACCCCAAAACCTCTCCTTTCCACTCATTTCCCTCTTTCCCTTCAAAACAATGTAAAAAAACATTTTTACATTGTTTTTGAAATTAATATTATTCGGGTCCCACTATTTAAATAAAAACCTGTTTTCCTTTTATATAAATCCAACACGCCTTATATTCTTTAAGCCCACACTTTAATTTTTTTACCCTTCCTGCTCCTATAACCCTGCCCCCCACCTTGTATTAAGCGCCTTCGCTGTAATACCCCCCAGGCCCCCCTTTACAAAGACCCCGATCATGTTTAAATCCAAAGCCGCACGCTATTTTAAACCTTCCGCTCTATTGAAACCCGAGACCCAATTTCCTAACTAACCTGCAACCCATTCTCTCCTGGCAGCCATTAGATCCCCGCCTCCCCGATCCAACGGTCCCCAACCCATATCGCATTCCCAACTGCCCACCATTTACAGCACTCTGAACTTTGCGAAATGGGCAGTATTTTCCCGCGTCCTTTCTGCCACACGTCACCTCCTCCATATTATGGCATCCCAGCGACCAAACCCGCCTCACCACCTTTGCCCCATGTAAAATCCGCCAAACGTCCTCCATGCCAAATACGAAACCATTCACCCGTTTGAATATTCCAAAACCCCGAATTGCCATCTCACCCTTGTAATGTCTCAAAAGACCTAAAGAGCCACATTTAAATGCAGAAAACCTAAAAATCCCCCATTTCCCGGACTCTACCCATAATGCACGTTTCTATTAACAAGTATTTTTAATATGCAGGTGATCGATGCAAGAAAATGTGATAAATCAATTTTCATTCCTATGTCTAAGAGTTGTTTAATTCAGGGCTCTCTAGCTGATGATCCAGAAGCTTTCTTCATGAAATAAGATTAGGATTGCATGCAATAGATAAAGACAAATGATAAACATAGGCATAGATAGAAAATAGCAGTAAAGCGATTAAAGGTTTAGTCAAAGGTTAAAGAGGAAGAAATTAAAAAGACAACATAGGCAGTGAAGGGAAAAGAACATATTAAGAAGACAGGGTCAAGAATGAAGGAAAGATAAGGAAGTAGATCAAATAGAGAGGTAAATAAAGAGATGAAATAGATAGCAAAGACATATTTGGGATTAAAAAGACAAATCTAAGTTTAAAGATAAATCATAGGTTAAATAATAAATCAAAATAAAATCAACAAAGAAAGATGTATATGAATGACAAAGCAAATCACCATTTACTTCTTCCAAACCTTATTTGTGGCACCCTTAGCGTAATTTTGCTAAAAGAAGCTACCTAAGTTAACAAAGAAGTGAGAGATATTTTTAATAGCTCAACATTTATGGTGAAAGGTTAATGAAAAGCCATAAAAGTCAAAAATATTCTAAAGTTAGCTCAACAGTTAAGTTAAAATTTATGATTACAGCAAGGAACTCAGTGATATTTTGTCTTGGGCCTTACATGGTATCAAAGGTCAAGATTACATTTACTCTATAATAACTACAGTCTGAAACCCTAGATTAGGATCACCTCCTCAATTCTAGTTAAATAGTGCATATGTTATTCATTTTTTTTTTGGTTGCTTGGTGGGCTAGTTGATTGACTGCCAAGCTGGATTTGGTCAGACTCTAAGCTGCAAAAATTGTTGCACTGGAGTATTGTAACTGTTTTGGACATCAGTAATACAAGCACATTCACATGATTCTTGAGATATGTTAATGGTGATGTTATCCGTCTTTGTTACTGTTTGTCCTTTGTGTTCCATATTTTCCATCATTTCTTTGATAAAAGAACATAAATCTTAGATTAAGATATGCTGTCTTGGAACCTTAATTTTGTTTGCTTCTTTCATCTTAATGTTTTCCTCTGCAAGGTCTATTAGAGAATTCAGGGGTGTCGTGCTCTTTAGTTCCATGTAGCTTGTTACATTGAAGTTTACTTAATAGAGTCTATCCAAAGATATTTCTAGTTTTCGCTGCTCCTTCATTTTTCTTAAACTGTGATTTTAAAGGTCTTCTTTGATGTTTGATTAAAGAATTCAAGGGTGTCGTGCTCTTTAGTTTCACTGAACTATTATCTTGAATATTTTCTTTGTTTCAGAGTAATAGATATATAATTCAGGGGTGTCCTACTCTCTAGGATTGCTGGATTGTTGTCTTAAGGTTTACTTAGTAGAGTTTAGCTAAAGAAATTGATGGTTTGCCCCGCTCTTTAGTTCGTTTTAAACAGTTAGCTCAAAGTTTTTTCTTGTTGGAAGTATAGTTAAAGGATTCTTAATTGTCCTTTAGTTTTACTGAATTCACAACTTGTTTTCATTTCATATTTCTTGTAATCTAAAAAGATCCACTTAATATAGTTAACTTGCCCGATGAAAACCCTTGCAAAGTTGATGCACAATTAAAACCTTTTATTACTCCATAGCCCAATGGTTTAATTATTCTCATAGTTTATCTATTGAAAGGAAACAATCAATCAAATAATTAAACAATCGATCAAAACAAAACAAACAAATCTCAAACTTCATAACTAGCATAAATTTAGAAAACATAAGCATAAAGATAAATCATTTTAATCACAACATACAGAGAACCCTCTTTGAGTTTGGGAACGCTAGGTCATTGGACTCCAAAGTTGTTTGATGTGGTTCTGTGAAGATATGTTTTTGCCAATATTGAGAGCCAAAAAATATAATACTCATTTAACCTATCAAAATTGATTATTACAAATATTTTACATTAATTGCAAAATTCACCTCATGCACAAAGTGTAAATATTGAATTACCACGATTTTTTTTTAATATGATACTCATTCAACCTATCAAAATTGATTCTTACAAATAATTTAAATTAGTTATTGCAATTACTTTTTATTTTCTATAGATACACATTGACTCTAAAAAATTATTTTTCCAACTTATGTGAATTTGGCCAACCTTGATCTTCCAAATCAGTTTATATTTTTAAAATTTTTCAATGTTCTCGACCTAAATATTAGATTGACTTACATGATTGTGTTTTGATCCTTCTTCGAAAATGATCACAAATATATGAAATAATAATATATAAAAATAATAGTATAAAATTGTTGAAAATGTGTGATGAACAAATTGAGCATATGCACATATAAGTAGAAGGGTATGTACTAGTCATACATGAGACAACATATGCGCATTGACCCTGCGATATTCTATTAGCATTGATTGTACAATATTTAGGTACGGTAAAGTACGAGAGGTGCGTGTTCCAGAAGAAATATATAACAAGCTAGTGCCAATTACTTAGCATTGACCTTGATTCTGCAATATTTGGGTAAGCTAAAGTATAAGAGATGCATGATCCTGAAATATATATATAATACGGTAGTGAAAATTACTTAGCATTGATGTTGGGTAGGTTCAAGCATAAGAGGTCGATGATCCAGAAAATGATATATAATAAGCTAGTGCAAATTACATAGCGTTGATGTTGGGTACGTTGAAGTTTCAAAGGTGCATGATCGAGAAGAAATATATATTAAACTACTGCAGACGACGTAGAATTGATACCACAATATTTTGGGTGCCCTCAAGTATAAGAGGTGGGAGGCTCATGATGAAGAAGGAATATACATTAAGCTATTGCAAAATACGAAAAGTTATACCAATCACATCACTTGTAAAGTTATATGGAAGGAAAGAGCACTACGACAAACATACCCGTCACATCAGTTTGTAAAGTTATTTGAAAAAAGAAGAGAAAAAAGAGAGCACCACCACAATTCGTCTTCCTCTCAAGACAATTATGATAAATTTTCACGACTTGCCCTTATGATATTTGTGAAAAGCAAACATCACCAAAAGTTTTATAAGGAGAAGAGATTTAGGGGTTATGATAAATGTTCACGACATGCCCTTGTGATATTTGTGAAAACCAAACATCACCAAAAGTTTGATAAGGTGAAGAGATTTAGGGGTTGGTCACAAGAGAACAAATTAGAGTTTCAATAACGTTATTATATAACCAAGTGAAATTTTGTTCAACTTTTTTTTGTAAATTTTTGAAAAATGTTAATATAACAAATCTCTTTTTTTTTTCATTAAATAATCAAAATGTACCGCATATTTAAATGAAATATTTTATGAGGTTTGTGAGAGAAGACAGATACATTCTCATTTGGACTCCATTAAACATACGTGTTCTCCACCGACTCAAGGCATTTAAATAAATAGTGGTATGATTTCATAGCTACAGAAGTTACAGGCACTTATATTTGAAAGGGAAGCTATCCAACCATAAAAAGGTAAAAAACTCACATGAATATTGAGTACATGAATATGCTATCCCATCAAAAAAGGTAAAAAACCCACATGAAAATTGAGTACATGAATATTGATTATATAACTGAAATATTATTACATTAGTTCAAAGCATGGCGTAAAAAGAAAAACGTTTCGTTGAAGTTTAATAACTTGAATATTTACTAAAAGGACAAATGTTTGTGTTTATTAATAAACTTATTTTTTTATTTGTTAAAATGTTTTTTTTGTAATTGCATTTCTTATCATAATTATTATTAATTAATTTAGTTAACTTATTTTTTATTATTTTATTAAGTATTGTATGTTTGATTTTTTTTTTTTCCTCTTGAATTACCATTTTTTAAATATTTTAATAAGTTTGTATGTTTGAATTTTTCTTATTCCCTTGAGTTACCAATTTTATTGAAGTTTTGTATCTTTGATTTTTTCTTATTCTCTGGAATTACCAAGTTTTCATTATACTAGTTTTATCACTAAAGTTATTATACATAATAATGTTGTAATTTATAGTAATTGATTTTAATTTGTATTGCATGATATGCTTTTGGTTAAGAAATATATACATAATTTGTATGAATTTTATAAGTGAATCTTAAAATGAAATAATTTCTATCATATTACAACCATCCACATTAAGAATTTACTTAGAGTATGACTTTTCCAAAAGATACTAAGGAAGTAGTGCACTCATAGAAATGATTGATGGTTAAAGTAGAATTTGACTTAAGATTAGAAAATACCGATTTTTAGAGTATCAAGCTCATGGTAAAATATGACATTGTAATATCCCTTCTCAAGTGACTTAAGACTTAAAATTGGTTTATGTTGAAATATGTTTAAATTGGAATATTTGAATTATAGAATTTATATATTTCTTATTAATTATATATTTGTACACAATATTTTTGAGAATATGTAAAAGATTATCGAATAATAGGACTAAATCCCTTATAAGAAGAAAAATAGTTGGAATGGGAAATAAAAAAGGGGAATATTTCTCCATTTTTCCCATTCACTCTTTCTAAAGGAAAAAGTGGAAAGAAAGGGAAAGCTAAAATAATTGGAAATTTTAGTTATATTAAAAAATGGGACATAAAAAAGGAGGAAGATTCCTCATTTTTTCCATTCACTCTCTCTAAAGGAAAAATTGGAAAGAAAGTCTCAGAACATAAAATTGTTAGAGGTAAATGCCATTAATCTTGCAATTTATAGCTAGAGATAAATGTCATTAATATTGAAATTTATATGGAAACTATGAACAAATGGCTTGAGATAAATGCCATGAATTTGTTTTTCTAAGGGGTATTATTGTGAGAGAGAAAGATGCAAAATTCCTAATAACAACACTTCATAGGAGTGAAAGACTAGTGAAAAGACTGCAATTTAAAGTAGAATGTTGCTTTCTGAATTTTTCTTTGGGGTTGGAGAGAAATAATTGGAGAAGTGCTAAAAGAAAAAATATTGAATAAAACAGAAAGAGCTCCTCAGTGGCCTAAGGCCAACCACTAGCATATGGTTGGCTAGACCGTGAGATCTTTTTACATATTCCCTATAATATTTGGTAAGTATTTGATGCATTCTCTTCCTTTTAAAATAAAGGTAAGAAACTATAATGGTATTATAAATTTTGTGAATGGCTAACGTAGAAATGCATAATATGTATGCAATTTGTGTTAGAAGTACTATGTGCATGTTATTTACTATGGATGATTAATTCAATAAGCATCATGTAAAATGGTGGGGAAGTATAGTTAAAGAGTAATGTAACAAGCAGAATAG
Source organism: Pinus albicaulis (assembly GCA_034641835.2). Taxonomy (NCBI): domain Eukaryota; kingdom Viridiplantae; phylum Streptophyta; class Pinopsida; order Pinales; family Pinaceae; genus Pinus; species Pinus albicaulis. The sequence continues at coordinate 895,744,511 of CM076569.1, forward strand.
CGAGTTTAAATAAATAAAATTTCAAAAGTCATTGTGTTATAAGTGCTTTGAAGATTCTTTGATACTTGTAGAGTAATTAATCTAGGTTATTTTAAAAGAAACAAAGGATAAAATATGCATATAATTTTTTTTCTGTAAATAAATTGTTTAACTAAGAATTTGGGGTTAGTGTGAGTAAAATTACCTAATTATCATGCATAATCGCGAGATCTATCAAATACGTCTCATTAGGGTTTATGGGATATTATAAAATAGATAGCTATAACCAATAGAATTCCATTCTTGTATATATATATGTATAAAATGCAAGAAATACATCAAGAACAGTACACCGACACAACATGTCTCCTCAATAAACATGTAACATTCTTCCTTTGTCATATTATGTTTTAACAAGCTAGGGATAAAGAAATAACACATAAGTGCATTTGAATAACTCTTACAAAATGAGCCAATAATTGAAAGACTAAAATTTATGTTGCAATAACATTGTAAATAATGTCAACTATTAGCGACCAAAAAAAAATCTAAGAAAAATTATTAAAACAAATACATTGATATAGTTATAATTAAAAGGGTCAAATTGTAGAAGTGAAAAACTATGAGACTCCTAAGAAATAATATGAATATAATCCAATGAAATGGAATTTAAAACAATTCAAAAATAATCAAAATGTGATCCATATAGAGTCTTCATGTAAGGAAGGAAAGGTCGATGGACCCAGTTATATTGAAAATATAATTTCAATGCACATATTCACTTGAAAACATGCGGGTCATGGTGAGCATAGAATTAAATTCTATCGAGTAGAAATGGATAAATAAAAACCCCATTTGGGGCCACTTATGCTCTTAAAGGCATAAATCCTACAAACATGTTTAAAACCCCAATGCCAGCTAATTGTTGTAAAGTACCTAGAAATAACAAGAAGTTAGCAGAATTAGCAGGTTATGAGAATCAAAACCTAGATAATGGATGAGAGTAAGATGCTCTCAGGGAAAAGGGTAAAATGGGTGAAATATGAAGATAGACTTCATACCAAGAATAGTAGCGTTTTGCAAACAAACCAAAGTAATCATTAGAGGAAATTTCAACCTAAAAGTGGCCTCCTAAAGATACAAATAAAATAGTTAAAATAATAAAATAAGAGTTATCAATTTTTGAGGGAAAAGAATAAATCTAATCTTTTAGTTGTATTTTTTTATTATATCCTTATATTTTTACTCAAATTTGAAGTGTAGACACTCCTTGGATGTGGAATTAATTTTTGCATCCAACAAGTACCCATTATCCATACTTTTGAGAAGACACACATTGATAAAAATTGCATATACATTAAAAAAACATGTTCAACATGATTTTTTAATGTATCTACAATTTGTATCAATGTGTTTCTTCTCAAAAGTATGCATAATGGGTACTTTTTGGATCCAACAAGTGTCTAAAATTGAAATTTTAGTAAATATATAAGGAGATTAGCCAAAAACACAATTAAAAGAAGTGATTATGTTTCTTTTCCCTCCAAAATACTTACATGTACCTATTTTCAAATTTTAAGGATTTTGATTGGTTTACATATTATGACATGTAATTTACTTGAAAATGTCATGGGCGATTTTAGGCTGAAATTTCCTCTAACAGAAAAGAAAAAAAATAGTGATGGCTATAAGAAAAGTAAGAGTGGTGGGGTGAGTCCCATATGCATTCCTTCTGCAATTTAGAGAAGGAAAATTGTAATAAAAAAGATGAAGTGGTAGGCTTACTAAAGGTTAGCAAATACTAAACCATCCCATTAAGTAGCTCTTCGTCAAAACCATATGAGAAATATAAGTTCAAAGTCATAAATTGCATAATGTAAAACAAGCCACAATTTCCCATGTGATAGATTAATCAAAGTCAGTACTTGGAAGATCCTATAGAAAGACATACTATGTGCAAGGAAGGTAGATAAATTATTTCCACACCAGTTCAACGAACCTCGAAAAATATCATGAAATACCATTAGAAATCTAATAAAATAATATCAACGAATAATTATGTCAAAACCCAGACCAAAATATTCCAAAAAAATGGAGCAAGAAATAAAGACTATCCAAGGAATAAGCCACCTTACTAGGGAGGAATAGATGATATAATTCTCATTGAATCATCTAATGCAATTCTTAAACCAAGCGAGGAAAATGATCAAAAGCCATGCAAAATATTGTGACGAAGGTCAAACCCTAGAGCATAGCTCTTCCTTTGTCGACAAACTAAGAAAATGGGTAGGACAAGTGGAAAAATCCAATGATGGATACCACCTAGTACCATCTCAGTGAATGAAAATTTTTAGATCAATCCCATGCCAAATGTTCCATGGCGATTATTTCACCAAAATCCGATAATTTAATGAAATACCAAACATTTGAGACCAAGAATATATCCTCATAGATAACATGATGGCATAATAGCTGGAAGTTTAGAAATTTGGATTCATCATCATGAGAAGACCTTATAATACAAGAATTTCAACCAAGGTGGATAAATGAAATGCCAAAAGTCATGATAAAACCTTATCATGTTGCTTAAGTATTAATCATACATGTGCCATATGATGCTTTCCCTACAACTGTAAACAATTGCAAAGAAAAATCTTAAATTGAGAAATGTGTTGCACTCTTTAGAGATGTAAGAGTATGGAATGTGATGGGTAATGATGTATATCATTATTTTGGGGGTATAACAACGATATAATATGTAATAATCAATAACAATCAAGATTGGTGGACTAACACAATTAATTTAAAATCCAAGTTTACACTTACATATTTTTTAAAGTTAATACTCTCCTATACAAAACACTATTATGTATTAAAAGGCTCAAATGTCATAACTATAATGCTTCAATCCTAGTCGACAGGATTATAAATCTGTGATGGACTAGTCGATTATAAAATATTTTAAGACGACTTAAGATGAAAACTATATATATATATAGAAAACCTATGTACTAGAAAATATCTCACGATGAATGATAATTTGAAGAGTTTGTACTTGAGTAAAAATAGGAGAAAAAATTCTTCTCTTAATTAGTTTAAGAATAAGAATATCTTCTCTGGAAATTTTAAAAGAGATGTGACAAGTGGTACGAGAGTCGAGGTTCAAAATTGAGACCTTGGGCTAGTTACAAATTTTGGAAATGGTTAACAAGGGGAATTGTCAATTTTGGACACCTAAATCAAGGAAGTGGTAATATAAGGGAAAAAATGGTTGAAGATAATAATAAAGCCCATTTTGGTGAAGATGATATTTACTTAAATGTGGGACACAAAATTCAAGACCTTAAGAGAGAGATACTAAATATGATGAGAAAAATGAAATCCAAGATGTCTAATATTTTTCCAATCATGAAAATTTACTAAAAAGTAGTGCGAAGCAAGAATAATTGATTAAGACTTTAATAGAAGAGAACAAATTCAAAAAAATGGAATCCACGAGAGAGGGTTAGGAAATGCAAGAAACTTCCAAGAAAAAAATAATTGAAGAAGAAGCCGAGAAACATAATGAATGGACGATGAAGAGGATATGTGTTCCTAGATTTGATTGGTGAAAATACATGGAAAGTTTCAAAAATTCAATGCTTAGTGTATGATAGAGAATACGAGGAGATAGTAGGGGCTTATATGCCAAATATAAACCATTATTTTCAAGTTCGTGAGTATACATATGGATTAAAAGCCAATCTAGCCACCTATAGATTGCAAGGGAAGGTGTCATTATTGTGGGAAGAGGTCCGAGCGATTCATAAACCTAAAGTAAACGAAACTACTTGGCATAAATTCCATCAACTATTTAATGAAAAATACCTTATAGAGTGTACTTTTTATGAAAAGGCTAACAAGTTTCATGATTTCAAACTCGCACAAATGTCTATGTATTAAGTAAGTACCCTATATAAAAGTGGAAAAATAAGAAATATAATGATTTATGAGTTTCCTTCCTCCTTCGTTCAAGGAATGTATAGAATATCACAATTCAAAGTCCATGGAAAATTTTATTCAGAAACAAAGAATCTTACGATCAAGCTAAAAAATGGAATGAAAATTATAAGACGTGGAATGGTAAGAAGAAAGAAAATGTGTGGCAACATAGTAACAGGTAGACATTTTAACAAAAATAATGTAAAATCTTAGAAATCTCAAGGAAAAACCCAACTGGGGCCTAAATAAGTTGAGAACAGTAAGACCCTCAATGGAAAGTGAAAGAACCCACCTTCTAAGGAATTTCCCTTATAATATGAAGGTGATAAAATATCGTCAAAATGTACAAGAAGCTTGAATTGTCAATGATGTGGCCCATAATATACCATGCATCAATGCAGCGTTGGAGAAATGACCGGAGGAGCACCAATCCACCATGGTAGAAATAGAAGGTACAATTATTGACCGACATTTTTATGTGTTAATTGATACCAATGCCATATTAAGTTACAGTATTCCTAAGATGATAGAAATCTATAAGTTGGTAGCTGAAAAATTAAAAAATACCTAGCTTTTTCTATCATATATGGGAGAAAAAAGGAAACTTTCTATTTGGATTAAGTCTTTTCCAACTATGTTGAATGGGAAACTAAATGTAGAAAATTTAAATGTTTTGTGACTGGGATCTTATGATGTGTTGACAGGAATGTATTGGTTGGAAAGTAATAAATCCTTGGATAATTGCTTAGAGAAAACTATTACATGTGCAGCTCATGAGGGTGAAATTGAGATTATCAATAGAACTCCCACATCACTGTCAATACCTAAAATATCATCCCTAAAGTTGAAAAAGGGAGCTAGGAGAGGGTGTTTTCTATTTGAAATAATGGCAGAGAATCAAACCCAAAAAATGTTAGTTGAAACCATAAAGTATCAATAGGTAGTTAGGGACTTTCTAGATCTGTTCCCTAAGGAAATTATGATCTTACTCCATGAGAGCTTAATTTTACTATTGAGTTGTTTCCAGGAGAGATACTATTATCCAAAGCCCCATATCAAATGACTATACACATGCTTATGGAAATTAAAATCTAGTTATAGGAATTATTAAGTAAAGTATTTATAAGGCCCACTTTATCCCCATGGCGTGAGCTGGTCCTTTTTTCAAAGAGAAGGATGGGACACTCATAATTTTTATATACCATTGACAACTCAATAATTTGAAAATTAGGAATAAATACCCCCTTACATGAATTGATGACATTTTTTATTAGGTGCAGGGGGCTATAATATTCTCTAACATATACCTTTGATCTGGGTATAATCAACTACAGATCAAAGAGGAGGATATACCAAGAACAATGTTTACAACTTGATATGGGAACTACAAATCTACAACGCTGCCTTTCGAGCTCAAGAACACAATAACCAATTTCATGTTCCTAATGAATAGTCTATTCAATATAATTCCCAATAAATTTTTGCTAATATTAATTAATGATATACCGGTCTATTCTAAAATGTTGGAGGAATGCAAAATACACTTATAAATAATGTTGTAAACACTCTAAGAATCAATTTTATGTGAAACTTAGGACACATTATTTATTCAAAAGTAAGATACGATATTTGGGGCAGGTGATATCTGAAGGAGGGTTGACTATGGACCTGGACATAGTAAAGGAAATATTTAAGAGATTTATGAAAAAAAATGTACTAGATATTAGATCATTTATGGGCTTCACTGTCTATTATTGTTGATTTATAAATGGTTTTTTTAATCTACCACATCGTATAACTTCATTGCAGAAGGGGTAAATTTCTTATGTGCTCATAAATTGTAAAAGAGTTTCGAAAGGTTAAAGTATTTTTTAACGGTTGCACCCACACTAAAAATACATGATCCAGACAAGGACTTTGAGGTATGCGCAAATGCATTCCTTTAAGGCTTTGGAGGTGTGCTCTTGCAAGAAGGGCATATGGCAGTTTATGAATCACAAAAATTAAAGGAGCAAAAAAGTAATTATGTTGCATATGGTTTAGTGCTAGTAGCAGTGACCGATGCCCTCAAAATCTCGAGGAAATATTTGATTGGGTGAAAAAATAATTTAATAACATACCACATAAATTTAACATATTTTTTCACTCAACTTGAAATGAACATTAGACAAGCGAGGTGGATGGATTTTCTAATCGAGTATGAATTTGACATTAAACATACCAAGGCTAAAGTGGACCAGGTAGTGGATGCCTTGAGTCAAGTGTAAAAAAATTATGTGAAAATTATAATTAGCTAAAGTAAAATAGATTGGTGGGAATAAATTAAAATGGAATATTCCATGGACCAAGTTTATAATCAAATATATGTAAATTTTTAGAATAATATGGTACATGAAAAGTGAGTTGACTATCAAATGATCAAAGAAACGTTGTTGATATATAGAAATTTTGTGTATGTTCAAGATGGAGAATAAATTAAGAAACTAATTTCTAATAAATATCATAAAACCCCTTTTCACGGCACCTTGGGTACCAAAAATTGATTACCACCATAAAATTGGAGTCTGCTTCCCTATTAATGAAGAGCGAGGTGGTTGAGTATGTGACACAGTGGCAAGAGTGTCAATAGGTAAAATTTAGGTTGCAACACCAAACGATACTATTGAACCTATTACCCATACCATAATGGAAGTGGGACGTAATATCCTTGGATTTTATTACAAGTTTTCTCCACAGTATAAGGAAACATGACTCCATAATGGTGGTGGTCCATAATGTAACAAAGAAATCTCACTTTATTCTTATACAATCTACTAAAAAAATTGTTTCAAGGTTTTATATTGTAGGAGAAGTCACATACCATAACAACTATACTTACCGAAGAAAAAAAAAATCTATTTATATATTTATGCTACTTTGGTCATGATTTCCTTTATTTAATTTCGTCGCATTATCATCTTGTGATCATATCTTACAAAATTTTTACTTTCTGTCATCAACCTCTGTTATAATGACATCCTTTTTTTAAGAACTATGTTTACAATGATTATCATACCACCATATCATATTCCATATTTCCTACTTTAAAATGTATGCCACGTTGTTTGATCTTCAAGATCTTCTTACATTTCATCAATAAACTTGAATTCATTTCTAATAGTTTTTAATTATTATTATTTTACCCTTTTCAATACTATACCTTTGATACCATTTTTCTGAACATTATAACCTTAATATTAATCATTAAAGTTATCTATTAATATGTATATCTACATTCTAAATTCTTTCCTATTACACAAATTTTGAATTCGAATTAAATAAAGTTCCTTATATCCTATGCTCACAAAAGCTCTCTTAATTTTTAACTAAGATTTGAATATCGTTATAATGGAAATTCCAATATTCATATATGGAATTTACCCTTTACGATTTCGTTGCTAATACATAGCCAAAAAATTTAATATTTAACCATACCACTATAATGGTTTAGGGATGTCATTGCAATTCCATAGCCAACACATTAATATTTAGCCTCATGACATTATCATTTGTATGATATTCAAATTTAATGTTTGACCTCTTCACATTATCATTGAAATGATATTTGAATTTTATACGTAGCACGTTACAGGTATCCATGTATCATTAATGATACTTAATCCATTTCATACATTTTTATTTTCGATGAATCATTTAATTGAACTACCATTTGGTGTAATGTTCCAGAGCCTTATATTGATGTTCTACTATCCGTGTTGTATTTTTTTCTTATCACTTCCATTAATTTTATGAAAAATCCCTTATAATGTTTCTATGTTCGAGACTATCAACGTTTAATGTTTTTTACTTCATATTAAGTTAGTCACGTGGAAATATTTATGTTTACCCTCAGCTGGAACTCAGATCTTATGTGACATTGATGGTAGAGAGGAGCTCGTACCTTCTCTATTCATCCTTCCCGTTAGGGTTTATGACCATTTATTTTTCATGAGTTATTTTTTCCATTTGTTCATTTCACCAGAGGGTTTCGGCTCTATATTATTTCCATTAAGGTGGATTTCGATTAACGCTTCCTCTTGCAATCTATTCATCATTGTTACCTCTAATTCTCTACGTAAAAAGATAATATATTTTTAATTTCATTATGCAACTTCATAGAATTCATTTTCACTAAATGATTTGTGATTTGTTTTAAAAAATACCCCATTGAATTAATATGCGTTTTACTTATGTTGTTGCAGAACTGTAGAGTGACCATTTCATTGAATCCATCACTCCATTTTTAGCCATCCCATCTCATGCTATCCTGAGGTAACAAATATTTGAATCACGCGGGTAATTTTAATGTCTACCCAACAGGGTTACGTTTATTGCTTTGCACATGTTTACCTTATGGTATTTGTTTCCCCTGTTATAGAAGTATCGAAAATCTTTAGTTACTTTAAAGGTTTTTTGTCTCCTAGATAATTTACGATGGTCGTGGCACATTCAATTAACATTTTTCATATCCCTTCATTATTTTAGTTGACTTCTTTCATGGGAAATAAATTTTGTATTTTACGATTTCCTTGTAAATTCATCCTCATGAATTTACAAAAAATTGATTATGTAGTTTATGATAACATTTTTCCCCAATTTTTATTTCCTCTCACATAGATACGAATTGGTTTTGCTTTATAGAGAATGGTATTTGATTTATACGTATCTATCTCTAATATAATTTCAATATGGAAATTCCATTCCATATCAAATTCATATTAGTTCCCTCGGCTTTATTTTGAATTTCTGAGAATGTATACAATTTCATTAATAAACTTGTTTACTTTTGTTTCTATGAATTTTTTTACCCTATAGTTATATCCGATCTCATGTAGAGTTCAAAATAAATTTAGTTATTTCATTGTGCTCCATTGTGTTAAAATTTCCTTGACATTTAACCGTATTCCATACGAAATTCTTGAATGGCTCAATATTTTATCTCTCCTTCCAGCATCACTATGTTTACACTTATATAATTTCACTTTTGAGATACATTCGAAAAGGTTAATGGTTTATTCCATAGTCGCTTACCCTCAAAGACACTATTTAATTTTTTTTCCTATTGCTTTTTTTATCACTCAGTAATTTCTGAAGGTTAAAGAAATAAATATTACGAGGTAACGACAGACCAACTTTTGAACTCTAAGATCTAGCCCTCTTAGGGTTCAGAGGGAGCTCTCTCTTTAAGATTTGACTTTGTTTTGATTATAATATATTAGGCTTGTTATGCTTGTGCAAATTGGTTTTGATTTGGTTTGGTTTGGTGGCAAAAATAAGATGATGATATGGATAGTGGGAGATTTGTTTGTCCATTGGGCTAAGGAGTCAAAATTAAAGCAGATAGAAGTAGGATCAAGGTCAAAAAGTCAAATGTTTTCAGGGCAAGATAGATAAGTCTTTGAAGATATTGGAAGGATGATTTGTTGAAGTGGTTCAATAGGGATAAATAGAAATGAAGCATTATTTAACCCTGATAAGGAATGAGTAGACATAATTCATTCGAAAAAGGGTGAAATTAAGGGTTCCCTACTCTAGAAATCAGCAAAAAACATAAAAATGAAAAAAAGTTAAAGGCAAGGTGCTTTTAGCAAATTCTATAATAATACTCCTGATTTATCATTCAAATTTAGAGAACATAGATGGATGCATGTAAAAAAAATAAAATAAACAAAGACAGTAGAAAGTACTTCACTTCAATGGCTCATCACATGAATCCTGAAATATGATGCTAGATGATTTGATCGAGTCTACTACTCGAAATTGCAACAAAAAGCCCTCAAATACAACAAAAATGACTATATAAATCTTGAAAAATCTATTCCACACTAATACTTCAAAGGGTGAGGTATTTATATAAATTCTAAACTAGAATATATTGAAAAAATATCAAGTTTGTTTTACAAATATCTCAAATTATATTACATAAATAGAACTTAATAAAAGGACACTCAAGACTAATGAATCCACTTGGAAATATACTTATGGATTGATGGTGACAGAGAAGAGAATTCGAATTTGATATAAACTCTAAGTTGATGATGAGGCATCCAAGTCACTAACTGTCTCCTTCCTTTGTGCATTTTGCTCTAGAAATTCTACAAAACTTGGGTCCAATGATACCTTTGTATATCTCAATCCAAAATAGATATGTAAAAATTAAAGGATTTTTTTGTAGATAAATATGTTACTAAGATAAATCTCTCTTAGTTTCCCAAAATTTAGTTCTAGATGTTCACCATATGCTCTATAAAAATATGTGTAAAACATAACTTTGCACAGTTTGAAACATAGGATGTAAAGATGTGCATGTATCTCTAATTCTGTAATAATTGTGCATAAAGTGAATTAGGTTTTTGTATATTGGAATCTTGGGAACATAAAACTCCTCCTGTGTTTTAAAATTTGTCTTGGATTAGAGACAATAGTTTCTACAAAACTATGACTTAAACAGGAAATTTCTACAAAAATGTCTATTCGTGCTCTTTTTTCATCTTTTAACCTTACTATTCTTTTACAGGTTTTACTTTCACTTTAGATAAACTTCATTGTTTTTGGTGAAATTGTTTTCATCTCTATTTAACATTACTTCCTCCATGTTTAATTTTACTGTTTTACCTTGAATTCTCTGTAACTTTGTTTTAACCTTCACTACTTTCATCTGATACACTTTAACTCTGATGCTCTTTGACTGTTCTTTTTTCACAGTCACTGTGAATTATTATTTCAATTTTACCATTCACTATGGAATTTCATTACTCTCTGAATTTGATTTAATTCTTTCTTTGTATAAAAATTGTTTGTTGAATGGATTTTTTATTGAATTAAAATCCGAGAATTTAGAACTAACAAGTTTGTCAACTAGTATTGAAACTGTTGGCCCAATTTCATATTCTCGGAATAATCTCCAAAAAATCAAACAATTTGTTAATAAAACCATGGTCTGAATGGAAGCTAGTAATGAATTTAGGGAACGGGGAATATATTGAATGGATTTTTATCCATACCAGGGGTTTTCTCGCAATTTTGACCTTCAAATCTTAGGAACTTTATTTTTAGGTTTTCTGTACACTTCTGTAAGCTTAGACTATTTACAAAAGGTATTTCTATTGTGACAGAGGTCTATTGAATAGTAATAGGCACAAAATGGCTTTCTTTTTGGTTTAAACCTTCAATTTTGGCTCTAAACTGTTCTTTTCAGGTTTAGGAAATAATATAACAAGGGTTTCTTTTGATAAAGTGGAAAAAATGGTTCAAATGAGGAAAAAAAGGATTCTGAGATTATTTATAAATAGTTTCTTTAATCAAAGAAGTATTTAAAGTATATGAAAGGATAAAACTAAAATTTTGATTTAAAAATAAATTACAATATCAAAATCGGGGTTTTATCAGATTTTTTATAGTGAATTCGTTCTTTGCAAGTAAAATAGGTATTTATGTGGAAAAAATATGCTTGAGTAGCTTTAAATTTCTCAGAAAACACTTTTTCAAATGATAGGAAGGTTATTTTTCTTCAAAGAATACCCATTTGTGCAGGTATTTCATCTTCGAAAAAGGTTTTTGAGGTGTCGAGGAGTTTTCTAAGGTTGTTGAAGTCTTTTGGAAGTAGATTTGAATATTTTGGCGGTCTCAGAAACAGTTTAAATAGTTTTTCTAGTTTTTTGGGAGAAAAATGGAGTACAATACTTGATTTTTTAGTCGAGAAGGCTTAAAAATGGACATAGAATGCAGAAAGGGCTTTAACTGGCGCATATGAAGTTTTTGTAAGGTTTTTAGATTTAAATCAAGAGGGCCATTTAGTGGTGGTCAAATCAATGCGAAGTGGTTTTTGGCGCTGGAGGGAAAAACTCGAGGTGTTTATCACATGAGCTCAGGGTTGTAAGCGGTTTCCTTTGATCGAATGTGATCCAGTTATAAAGCATCGCGTGGAGAGTGAAGGTAGGAATAAAACCTATTTCTCAAATCTCAAATGCATTACTGACCGCGCTAGTGAAAATTCGATATCGCATAGGGTTCATTGGATCAGGGAGTATGTGTGCTAACGATGGAGACGAAATGATGAAGTTGTTCGGTATGTGCAGCGTGGGGCCTGAGCTTTGTAATATGTGGCGGGATAGATTTTAATATTAAAAATCTATTTTTTTTAATATAAAATCAATACTTTATTATGATTGGCGGGAAATATTTATATGGTAAATAAGACATTTATGTGTGTTTTAAAAACATTGGGGGCAGGATTATAATATAAGATATATTTAGCCTATGGTGATATAGTGGGTTTTATATTTCATCACATGGGATAATATAAACCATAGGTTAACATTAAATAAATTGGTTTTTTGGGATATTTAAATAATGGATTTAATTAAATATATAGGGGAAGGGGTTTTATAAGGGATTTAATACTTTAGGTTAAAAATTAATATGAAATGAAAATGTAATGAGATGAAAAATACATACATATAAACTAATTAAAGTGTGCAAAATAGGCATTTAGCATAGAAATGCTCCTTTTTTGATATTTACACATAAACTTAGGATAAGATGCATTTGCTGGTTTTTTTAGTGTTTTTGGATGAAAACGAAATTAATTAAGGTGGCTTTTACTTTTCTTAAGTAAAAAGGTGTTTTACTTAGGAAAAGGAATTATATTTTTGGAAAATGGTGAATATGCTGAGGAAATGGGCTCTTATGAAGGGAATCCAGTATTTTTAACCAATCAGTTACTAAGCCTTGGGTCCGCTCCCAACAGAAGTCTGAGAAATGCTTTGAGCCTCTTTAACTGAAGTATTTCAATATTGGATCATTATGGGGGAGGGGAAATTAGTAATTTTTCCAAATGATGTCTTATTACATGCCTTGAACAACTTCTTTTTACCTACCCATCATTATTCTAACATTTTTTACTTCATCTGCATGGGTGCATTTGAGCTTGCAACCTTAAATTGATTTTTATTTTAAAGCATAAAAATATCTAATTCTAACCTTATTTCATCCAAGGGCTCAGATTAAAATGGTGTGATCCTCATTATTCTCTATTTTAACTATTGATCTGCCAAGTTTAGACTGTTTAGCTAGATATTTATTCTCTATCTAACAGCATGAGATTTAAAGCATGAGAGGTCAAGTGTAAGTTGTTTGACCCTCATGGATTGTGGAATTTAGGAAAAGATACACACAATATTATTTTCAAAAGTAAACTAACGTAGTGGCATTTAAACTTGCAACACTTTCATGATCTATTTTTGATGGGGTTCATATTTAATATTTTTTTGATATTTTTTTTATTTTTTTCCTTTGATTGTTCTTTTAGGACATACCCTCTTTTCATTTTTTAATTTGGGAATACATTTGCAGAAAGAAAACGTACATACAATGTTTCAAGATTTTAATAGAGTTAATTCAAAATTATGAATCCTATATTTATAGGACCCTAATAGCGGCTTCACATGGGGATGGCATCTCCTTGTCATATGTCAAGTGTCGAATAGTGGCCTAATCCTTTTAGCCAATCCCAAACATGAATTTTCTTTGTCATAAAATCTCTTTGACTGAAACTCTTGAACTAAATTTACCCCCTTTTCTGCAAACTGAAATCTGATCTGAGACTAAAAAGGTGTTGCAACCTTCAAACCAAACTACTAAATCATCAATATCTCAGGGACTTTTCCTTGGCTTCAAATACTAATGAATTATTTCAAAACTAGTTGAAAACTGAAACTGAAATAAGCTGAAATCCTACCTACTTACTCTAATCATCATTGCAACTATTGGTTAGGTAAAATCTAATAATAAATGCAACCATTCAAGAATTATGTACAGTGAGGTATTTTTTTGCATGTGCTTGTTCATTGTCAAAACTGTAATTCTGTAACCTAGTAGAAACTTGTAAAAAAATGAGAGGATAAGGAAATACTTGATTTCCTTTGTTGACTATAGAAACATTTTAAAATTATATTTCAAGATATATACATTATTGTTTAACTGATATAAACAACTGTACATCTGTTCTAGATGGCCTTCATACCATGAAATTGAAATTTTATTTTCATCTTTATCTCCCTGCAAACTTTCAGATAAACTTTTTGATGATATTTCTTCTGGTTGTAATGTTTGACTGTTGAAACTTTTATCATCTTGATTCTAAAAATAATTTTAGTTAATGGAGGCAGGCTTTGAATGCATTCAGTATCCATCATATTTGTTATTGGATCATAAAAAACTTGGGAAAATTGTTGCAATCTATTGGATATGGATTTCAATGGGACTTCATAAACTTCAACAAGTTTCTCATCCTTTTATTTAAAGATGTTATACCACATTTCCTTTAAAATATGAAATTATCCAAAACATAGTGGTAGAGAATTATCATGTATCATTTGATCAAGTATTTTAATGGAATTTGATAACTTTAATTGTGAAACTGAAAATATTGATGAAGAGTTTCATTGTCTTCTTTATTGTCAATCACAACTCCTAAAGATTTTTGACTATTGATGACATGAAAGTTGTCTCTAATGAACTAAAATGAAGCAAAAGAAAGAGATAAAGAATCTTTAATTATTTCCACATTTTCTGATTTTTCTTCCTCACTTTCATACTTGATTTGCAATAGCTGATTACTGTCTTCAATCTGTTGAAACTGCATTTCTTCATCCTTCAAACTATCTTCTGATTGCTATCTAAAGTTAGCTTGATTTTGGAGAACATAACTATCATCATAATGATCATACTTAGGCAAATCATCAAAAGAAGGAATGTCATCAAACATACCCAGTAGATTAGGAGATTTCTCCTCTATATATTGATCTGTAAATTCATTTTCTGATCTATGATAATTGGAATTAGAAGGAATTTGTTCGTGGCTATCAACCTTTTCTATTCCTTCATGGTGATTTTGAACAAAAAAATCATCTTTCATAGTGATATTCTGTATGATTTCATCTATTTTTCTTACCAAAAGGCCGAGTTTTACCTCTGCAATTTTTTTCTTCTCTTCTTCTTCTTCTTGCAATTTCTTCTTTTTGATTTTCCGATTAACTTATACATCAAATACAATGTTCTGCATTTGTACAAGTGTTTCTAGATCTCTTTCTCTTAACTAAAATACTATTTCTGGATCAAAGGCACTCGGATAATGAAAGATATCTAAATCATCAGGATGTCTTATATTTTCTGGCATTGAATAATAAACTTGATTAAATATGTCAGAAAATTGTTGTATTGTTTCATTTGTATGTCTTTTTAACTGATTATATTTTTCTATGATCACAAAAATATTGACTTTAATTATCCATCTCGCAAGAAAAAGTTTTACAAACTACATAAAATTTGAGATGCTTGCATTACGAAGATTCTTCAACCAACTCTTTATTCTATTTTGCAAAGAAAGAGCAAAAGGTCTAATTTTAACTTCCTCTTCATCAATCTCAAATAAATCCATATAATTCTCAAAACCTTCAGTATGTTTTTGGGTAGTGATGTTATTATTTTCTCCATTAAATCTAGGAAGATGTTTGTAGTAGTTATGACGAGAATCATGGAGTATTGGAGGTAAGATAAGGGGCTTATAGCTATCTAGAAATTTATATGGTACAGGAATATATACAGGAATTGTAAGAACAGTATTGATTATTTGAGGCTTCTTAATTGAAAAATGATCATCATTAGATTCATAAGAAATTTTCTCAAAGAGATTAAGAGAATTAGTACTTACAATCTTCAAAGGAAAATAATTAAAAAGTAATATAAGATCTTCTATAAAATACAATATACATTGAAAAAATTTCTTAATGAGAAAGAACATAATGTCTTGGATTAAGATCCAATTTGAAAGCCTGATCTTTCCATATTGTTCTTTCAGGTTTATTCCTCGAGTGGAGTCTTGATTGTGAAATTGATTTGGAGTCACCAGGTGGATGATTTTAACCTTTCTTTGTCTGATCACTATCCACCATCATAGATCAGATATGAACCTCTAAAATATTTCTGAAGAAAATATTAGTCTCCCCAGTATGGTTGCCAATATTTTACCCCTCATTAATTTCTCAAGGTTCAAGAAAGAGATATTCTGAGGTAACCACAGACTAACTTTTAAATTCTAAGATCTAGCCTTCTTAGAGTTCATAGAGGGCTCTCTCTTTAAGATTTGACTTTGTTTTTATTATAAGATATTAGGCTAGTTATGATTGTGAAAATTGGTTTCGATTTGGTTTGGTTTGGTGGGAAAAAACACTTAATGAGATGGATAGTGGGAGATTTGTTTTTCCATTGGGCTAAGGAGTCAAAAGTCAAGTAGACAGAACTAGGATCAAGGTTAAAAAGTCAAATGTTTCCAGGGCAAGATATATAAGTATTTGAAGATCTTGGGAAGCTGATTTGGTGAAGTGGTTTAATCGGGATAAAGAGAAATGGAGGATTCTTTAATCCGGATAAGGAAGGAGTAGACAGAGGTCATTCGAAACAGAGAGCAATTAAGGGTTCCCTACTCTAGAAATCATCAAAAAACATAAAAATGATAAACAATTAAAGACATGGTGCTTTTAACAAATCCTGTAATAATACTCCTGATTTATCATTCAAATTTAGAGAACATAAATGGATGCATTTAAACAAAAGAAGATAAACAAAGACAATAGAAAGTACTTCACTTCAATGGCTCATCACATGAATCCTAAAATATGATGCTAGATGATTTGATCTAGTATGCTACTCGAACTTGCAACAAAAAGGCTTCAAGTACCAAACAATGACTATAGAAATATTCAGAAATTTATTCCACACTAATACTTTAAAGGATGGAGTATTTATACAAATTCTAAACGAGAATATCTTGAAAAAATATCAAGATTGTTTTACAAATATATGAAACTGTATTACATAAATAGAACTTAATAAAAGGGCACTAAAAACTAATGAATCTATTTGGAACTATGCTTATGGATTGATGGTGACAGAGAAGAGAATTCGAATTTGATATCAACTTTAAGTTGATGATGAGGCATCCAAGTCACTAACTATCTCCTTCCTTTGTGCATTTTCCTCTAGAAATTCTGCAAAATTTTTGTCCAGTGATACCTTTGTATATATCAATATGAAATAGATATGTTAAAAGTGAAAGATGTTTTTTTAGATAAATATGTTACTAAGATAAAATTCTCTCAGTTTCCCAAAATTTAGTTCGATCTGTTCACCATATGCTCTGCAAAAAGATGTGTAAAACAGAACTTTGCACAGTCTGGAAAATAATCTGTAACGATGTGCATGTATCTCTCATTATGTAATACCTGTGCATAAATTGAAATATATTTTTGTATCTTGGCATCTTACGAACATAAACCTCCTCCAATTTCGCAAAATTCATCTTGGATTGGACACAATAGTTTCTGAAAAACTATGACTTAAATAGGAAATTTCTGCAAAAATGTCTCTTCATGCTCTGTTTTCATCTTTTAACCTGACTGTTCTTTTAACTGTTTTTACTTTCACTTTGAATAAAATTCATTTTTCTTGGTGAAAGTGTTTTCATCTCTATTTAACATTACTTCCTCCATGTTTACTTTTACTGTTTTATCGTGACTGCTCTTTAACTTTGTTCTAACCTTCACTCTGACTTTCATCTGATACACTTTAACTCTGATACTCTTTGATTGTTCTGTTTTCACTGTCACTGTGAATTCTTATTTCACTTTTATCATTCATTGTGCAATTTCCTTACTCTTTGACTTTGATTTAATTATTTCTTTGTATAAAAACTATTTGTTGAATGAAGTTTTTTTTGAATTAAAATCCGAGAATTTGGAACTAAAAAGTTTGTCAACTAGTATTGAAATTGTTGGACCAATTTCATATTCTCAGAATAATCTGCAAAAAATAAATTTTTTTTAATAAAGCCTTGGTCTAAAGGAGTTTTCTTAAAGGAGGGGTTTTCTTGCAATTTTGACCTTCAGATGTTAGGAACTCTATTTTTAGGTTTTTTGTACAGTTTTGTATGTTTAGACTGTTTATAGAAGATATTTCTGGTGTGACAGAGCTCTATTGAATAGTAATAGGCACAAACTAGATTTCTTTTTGGTTTAAACCTTCAATTTTGGCTTTACACTGTTCTTCAGACTTTTTTTAGGTTCAGGAAATGATATAACAAGGGTTTCTTTTGAAAAACTTTAAAAAATGGTTCAAATTAGGCACAGAAGGATTTTGAGATTATTTATAAAGAGTTTATTTAATCAAAGGAGTCTTTAAAATCTATGAAAGGCTAAAACTACTGCAATTTTGATTTAAAAACGGATTACTGTATCAAAATCGAGGTTTTATCAGAGTTTTTACAGTGAATTCCTTCTTTGCAGGTAAAATAGGTATTTATGTGGGAAAAATAGGCTTCAGTAGGTTTGAATTTCTTAGAAAACTCTTTTTCAAATGATAGGAAGGTTATTTTTCTTCGAAGAATACCTAGTTGTGCAAGTATTGATATTTGAAAAGGGTTTCTGAGGTGTCAAGGAGTTTTCTAAGGTTTTTGAAGTCTTTTGGAAGTATATTTGAATCTTTTGGCGGTCTCAGCAACAGTTTCAATAGTTTTTCTGGTTTTTTGGGTGAAAAATGGAGTAGAGTACTTAATTCTTTAGTTAAGAAGGCTTAAAAATGTACAGAGAATGGAAAAAGGGCTTTAACTAGTGCCTATGAAGTTTTTAAGTTTAAATCAAGAGCAGCATTTAATGGTGGTCAAATAAAAGTGAAGCAGTTTTGGCACCGGAGGGAAAAACCGGAAGTGGTTATCGCATGAGCTCATGGTGGTAAGCGATTTCCTTGGGTAGAATGAGATCTAGTTATAAAGCACGACATGGAGGAGAGAGAAGGGAGGAATACAAACTATTTTTCAAATCTCAAATGCATTACCGACTACACTAGTGAAAATGCTATATCACATAGGGTTCGTTGGATCTAGGAGTATGTGTGTGAACGACGAAGATGAAATGAAGGAGTTGCTCCGTATGTGGGGTGTGGGGCCTGGGCTTTGTATTATGCGGCGAGATAGATTTCAATATTAAAAACGTATGTTTTTCAATATAAAATCAATACTTTATTATGATTAGTGGGTAATATTTATATGGTAAATAAAACATTTATGTGTTTTTTAAAACCATTGGGGGCGGGATTATAATATAAGATATGTTTAACCTATGGGGATATAACAGGTTTTATATTTCGTCACATGCGATAATATAAACCGTAGGTTAGCGTTAAATAAATGGGTTTTTTAGGATATTTAAATAATGGATTAAGTTAAATATATACGGGAAGGGGTTTTATAAGGGATTTAATACTTTAGGTTAAAAATTAATATGAAATGAAAATGTAATGAGATGAAAAATACATACATATAAACTAAGTAAAGTGTGTAAATAGGCATTTAGCATAGAAATTATCTGTTTTTTATATTTACACATAAACATAGGATAAGATGTATTTTGTGGGTTTTTGAGTGTTTTTGGATGAAAATGAAATTAGTTAAGGGGGCTTTTACTTTTCTTAAGTAAAAAAGGGTTTTACTTAGGAAAAAGGATTATCTTTTTGGAAAATTTTGAATATGCTGAGGAAATGGGCTCTTATGATGGGAATCCACTATTTTTAACCAATAAGTTATTAAGCCTTGGGTCTGCTCCCAACAGAAGTCAGAAAAATGCTCTGACCCTCTTTAACTGAAGGTTTTGAATACTGGATCATTGTGGGGAAGGGGAAATTAGTAATTTTGCCACATGATGTCTTATGGCATTCCTTGAACAACTTCTTTATATCTGAACATCATTATTCTAACATTTTTTACTTCATTTGCATGGGTACATTTGAGCTTGCAACCAAAAATCCATATTTATTTTAAAGAATAAAACTATCTAATTCTAAGCTTATTTCATCCAAGGGAACAGATTAGAATTTTGAGCTCCTCATTATTCTCTATTTTAACTATTGATCTGCCAAGTTTAGATTGTTTAGCTAGATATTTATTCTGTATATAACAACATGAAATTTAAAGCATGAGAGGTCAAGTTTAAGCTATTTTACCCTCATGGATTGTGGCATTTTGGACAAGTTGCACACAATTTTATTTGCAAAAGTAAACTAATGTAGTGGCATTTAAACTTGCAACACTTTCATGATCTATTTTTGATGGGGTTCATATTGAATATTCTTTTGATCTTTGTTTCTTTTTTTCCTTTGATTGTTCTTTTAGGACATACCCTCTTTTCATTTTTTAATTTGGGAATACATTTGTAGAAAGGAAAGGCATGTACAATATTTCAAGATTTTAAAAGAGTTAATTAAAAATTATGAATCCTATATTTATATGACCATAATAGCTTTCATCCAACATCGTTTATCCTCAACAATTCGGATTTGTTAATTTTCGTTGTTCCAGCCCACCCACTAGATATTGAAAACAAATAGTACTTACAAGTGTATTTAATTTGTTCTCTAATGATTTACTATTTTTAATGAAATTAGAATCTATGTTTACTACAAAGTTTTATTTTAATGACTATGTTGTCCTTTATAGAGTTCTTCTTATTTATATAGTTATCTTCTTCACACATATATCTTTTGAAATCATTTATTATATTTATAATTATTGAAAAGGACAAATAATAAATTTAAAAATATATTTGAGTTCCTCTATTAGAAAGAACTTATAAATTTATCAAATTCCCTCAATTAATAAAATGTTTTGTTGTACGAGAATTCTTCTTCCTGATTCAATACCATTCATGGTTTTAATTAATTACCCAGTATGCCAGAATTCAGGTATTTTATTTTGATACTTTGAATACTGGTACTATTTTTCATCATCTTCCTTTGTACTTTCTACCATTATAATATATTAATTTTCCTATTTGTACACATAAATGATTTCATTAGTTCCAATTGACTAATAAGGTAATTTTCTGTTGTAACTACAATTTTCAATTTCTCATATTCCGTGTAATTATCTTAATTAGCATATTAATTAAATTTATAACCCTTCTCTATATGGGTTTCTTGTACATGTATTGTACCTCTCACAAATTACCACTCATCTACTTGTGCGTTAATTCTCAAAAGCCTTGACATTTTCTTTTATTCCTTCTATTTACAGGTTGGTCGATATCATGCACATAATTCAGTTTACTAAATTCAAGTATATTTATTCATGTATAATCATTATATTATTGATAGCTAGAACATTTGATTTTTGTCACTGTAATCAACACAATTTATGATGGCAAGTTCTATAATTTTTAATACATATTTTTGTTCTTATTAAGATGATAACAGGTCATCCTTATAAGGAGTTTATAGATGTATTTCAAAATTATTTGTAGTATTTCAAACACATAATTATTTTAAGCATGATTTCTAATTAATGTTATGTGTACAATCATACTATCCTCTAGTACTTCAATATGTAATTGATTTTTAATTTATTATTCGAGCATAAGAAAAATTAAATATATGAAAACTTTTGTATTGTATGTATAAAACAAATTTCTATATTTAATTTATAAAATCATGTTTTATTCTAGTTTGACAAATATATTCCACTATATCTATATTTCTGTTTCATTATTATTTATAAAATAATTAAGTTAAATCTTTCTATTAACATAATTATAATGTTTTTCCCTTCTAATGATGCATTTTCTGTTTGTAATATACTAGGTCTCCAAACCTAACAACAGATTTAAACTCTCCTAATTGGTTTTAGACATTTTGTTTGTTGGTTTACTAATTTAATTAGTCTATGTAACTATACATAACAAAACTATACTTTTTGTAGTTATGTTCTATTAAATACATCAGACACTTTACAATTAAAAATAACATAATTTCATTATATTATTTCATAACTCAGAAAATATAATTTTCCACTTATCTTTCTACATAAAACACAAGTCCTCTTATACTATAATTCTCATCATAATAACATACTCATAAGACAAAATCAAATTAACTTTGCATACCAATTTTGGTAAAGACTATTTGCCACCCAACCTTTAGCTTTCCTCCACAGCTCCCCCCAAGGAGAGACAAATACCTCCAAAGTGTAGGTGACCTCTTGTGTACCATCAAATGGCTTCTTTAAGGTTGATTTATGTTCATATTGTTTCCATAACTGCGTTGAGTTAAATCAGTATGTTTTTTTCCTTTAGCCTAGGATTTACTTTTGTTTCTTCCACAAAATCTCTTTAAAACTAGCTTTTTCCTCTTTCTAGTTTTATTTCACCTCCTCTCAGTAAATTTCCACTTTATTGGGGTATATTTTAGACTTTTATCTCCAATCTAATATTTTTAATCTATTTTATATTCTCAAATGATTTTTGGAGAATTTGTGAAAGTATTTGGATTTAATTCCATCTTCAAGGACTTGAAATCTCAGTCACCAATATACTCTAGTATTTGAACAATAATTAGAATTCCACATTTATTAATTTAAAAAATGTGATATGTCCACACATATAGTTTTCCTTTAGGTCCACTTAACCTTTCAGATTTTCAACTATCTAATAAAAGAAATAAAATAAATATATTACATATTCCCCTTGTAAAACAAAAAACTGTCCGCGATGTTGCAAAATATCAGTTCACTTTTTCAAACAGTGATAGGTATTTATTTTTCATTTCCTCTTCTTGTTCCCAAGTAGCTTCTTCAGGTGTAAAGTGCCTCCACTACACTTTCACCATAGCTATTTTCCTATTCTAGAGATCGATTTCTTCCCGTGCTAGTATACAAAGGGGCTCTGGAAGAAATTCTCCTTTTGTTTCCACCTGTATCACAGTCTAATCAATTACATGAGTAGGATCTTGTACATACTTTTTCAATAAGGAAACATGAAAAACAATGTGAACCTTAATATGACTATGTAGAGCGAATTTATAAGCTACTAGCCCCATTCTTTTTAGAACTTCATATGGTCCACATTGGCGTGTTTCTAACTTAGCACAACTACCAGTATATAAGGTACTATTTTTAGGCTTAATCGTCAAGTAAACATGGTCTCACACTTTGAATTCTCCATGAATTCTCTTTTTTTTTGCATAGATCTTTTGTCCTTCTTGAGTTGTTTCAATATTTGTTGAATTTTCTTCACAGATCTTTCTATCTGCTGCAATGCATCAGGTCCAAGAATTAGCTTATCCTATGGTTGACTCCAGCTAAGCGACGTATGGCACTTTTTTCCATACAATGCTTCAAAAGGACTCATCTTAATTGAAGCTTGATAACTATTATTATATGCAAATTCTCCTAAGTAAAAAAAATATTCCCATCTTGTAGGTCTGTCCATAACATACATGCATATCATTTCTTCTAAAATATGGTTAGTTCTTTCAGATTTCCAATCGGTTTAAGGATGGTATGCAATGCTAAAGTTTAGTTTAGTACCCATTCCTCCAAATAGAGTTTTTCAAAAGGCTAAAGTAAATTTTGCATCTCTACCAGATATAATCATTCTTGAAATGTCATGTAGTTTCCCGATCTATTTCATAATTACATTAGCTACCTAAGCTATGAAAAAAGTAGATTTCACTATTAAAAAATGTGCAACCTTAGTCAATGTGTCGACAACCACCATTATAGAGTCATGTTGATACTTAGTTTTAGAAAATCCAGTAATGAAATCTATGGAAACCACTTCCCATTTCCATTCTGGAATAGGTCGAGGGTTCAGAAATCTTGTCGGATGCTGATGTTCCCCTTCTACTTGCTAACATTCTAAACACCTAGCTAGATAATCAATAACATATTTTTTCATACCTGGCCAAAACATGTTCTTACTCAATGTTGAAATCAATTTTTGATAACTAGAATAGCCTGCATAAGGTCTTCTATGATATTCATCTAAAATTTCATGTTTTAATGATGTCACATTTGGAATATACAATATTTTTTTCTAATAAATCAGTCCTTTCTGATTTTTAGTATGTCCCATTATTTAAGTTTTCTGCAATTTCACATAGTTTTGATCTTGCATCATCACTTCCTGTATCAGTTCTTATATTTCAAATTTCACACTACTACCAACATGGGTAAAAATTTGATGAGAATTCCTACTCAAAGAATCAACAATCTTATTTTCTTTTCCTTTAATGTGTTTGATTTCCATATCAAACTCACATAGGAAAGATAGCTGTCTAGCTTGTCTAGCATTTAAATCAAGTTGAGTAAAGAAATATTTCAGACTTATGTGGTATGTCATTAGTATGAATTTATTTCCCGACAGATAATGTCTCCACATCTTTAATGCATGTATCACAATAGCCAATTCTAAGTCATATATAGTATAATTATGTTTATGTTTCTTCAATTTTCTTGACTCAGATGATATGACTAAATTATCTTGTAGCAACATTCCGCCTAACCCTTCTACACATGAATCTATACATACTACAATCTCTTATTTTGGATTAACAATCGTAAGTATGGGTGTAGTTGTTAGTTTAATTTTCAATTTTTCAAAACTATTTTGACACTTTTTTGTCCATTCAAACTTCACTCCATTTTTCTGCAAGGAAGTATTAGGATAGGTTAAGGCTGAAAATCCTTCCACAAGCCTACAATAGTATCCAAAAATGCCCATAAAGGATCTTATGACTGGGACATCAGTAGGTTCAGGCCAATGCATTATTGCTTGTATTTTCTTTGGGTCTAGTTCTAGGCGATCCTTTGAAATCACATGACCCAAATACTAAACTTTGTCCTTGTAAATTTCACACTTGGTGAGTTTTGCATATAAATTATGTTCTCTAAGTGTTTGTAGGATTATTATGAGATGTTCTCTGTGTTCTTATTAGTTTTCAGAGTACACCAAAATTTCATCAATGAACACTAATACAAAATTGTCTAGATACTTGTGTAGTACCCTATTTGCTAAACACATGAATGTAGCAGGTGCATTAGTAAGTTCAAAGGGTAGGACTAAAAATTCATAGTGTCCATATCTAGTCCTGACTGTTATTTTATTGATGTCCTCATCCTTAATTCTGATTTGATGATATCTTGTCCTTAAATAAATCTTTAAGAAGATAGTGGCTCCTCTCACTTGATCAAATAAGTCATCTATCCTTGGGAGAGGATATCTATTCTTTATAGTTAATTGATTCATGTGTCTGTAATCTATGCACATTCTGAATGTGCCGTCCTTATTTTTAATAAACAGTATCGGTGCTCCCCAAGGAGACACACTTGGTCTTATGTATCCTCTATCTAATAAATCTTGAAATTGAAGTTTTAATTCTAACAATTCAGGATTACTCATTCTATAGCGTGCTCTAGAGATAGGTGTAGCTGCTGGTACTAATTCAATGGAGAAACCAATTTCTCTTTTAGGCGGTAGACGGGGGATTTCCTCTAGAAATACATCTTTGAACTCTATCATTACTCGTAAATTTTGTATAGCCTCTTTTTCAATTTGTTGTCTCAGTTCCTCCACTTTTACAGTGTACACTTGAAAGCCCTTTCTTGTTGCCCTTTTTAGCTATAGTGCAGAAATTTGTCTCACTAATATGGGTCTTGGTTTTCCTTTCACTATCAAAGCTCTTCCCTCACCATCTATGCAATAAATTTTCTTATCTAAGAAATTAAATATTGATTTTTACTTCTATAACATGTCCATTCCTACTAAAAAATCATATGATCCTAGAGGAAAAATGTTTAGATTCATTTCAGTTTCATACCCATTTAAATTAACAATTATTTTTGGAATTTTATGGGTTACTTTTCTTTTTGTTCTTGTAGCTAGCTGCACTAACCATGCTTGTTGAATATTTTCTAATTTTAACTTGCACTTTTCTAGCATCTGTGGACTTACATAGCTTAAATTTTCTCCTGGATCTATCAAAATAGAAACGGGTTGTTCAAAAATCATACCTTCTATTTCTATCATGGTTTGGTGGTGTTCTGCCTAGAGATTTTCAAGTGTAGTAATGATCCTAGGAATGTTTCGAGCAATGTCATTTACAGTAGTTTCCTCTCATAACGCTTGAATGTTTTGAACTGTTCTCTGAGGAAAGTCACATAACATGTGAGGTTCTCAACATCCCCAGAAATTTAGTGGTTTACGATAGTTTCCATGTTTGCGTCCATCTGCTTAGACCCAGTGTATGATTGTGCTACTTGGTTTTCTCCATTTTTATTAAATTTCTTCCTTTGATGGTTTTTTCCCAATTTTTTTCAACTAGGCTGGTTTTACTCTTTTTAAATTAGAGTCACTCTTCCCATTCTCTTTCTTTTCCAAATTTTCAGATGATCATTTTTGCCTTTGAACTTCTGATAACATAGTCTTTGTTTGTGAACAGCTTTATTCATTTTCTTTGGATTCTCAAATTATATTTTGTCTTTATAGATGGTAGGTATGCAGTTTAAAAATCTTTGTACTTTATCATTTTCCTGCCTGATATAAGGCACATAGTGAAGTAAGTTAATGAATTTGGTAACAAAATCATCAATTGTGAGATGTTTCAATCTTATATCATAGAATTCTTTGGCTTTATTATCATAATATATCTCATTGAGATATGTAGACTTAAATTTTGTTTGCAAGTCTTCCGAGGTAACAGTTTTTTCATCCAACACATGTACCATTTTGGTTTCTTCACACCAAAGGGTAGATTTACCTAGCAGTTGGTAAATGGAAAATATGGCTTTTAGGTTACATCCATATTCATAAATGTGGAAGTATTTAACCGTGCTTAGAATCCAAGCTTCTGCATTCTCCTCCTTTTCACCATCAAAAGTGGGAGGTTTTATTTTTCAGAATTCTCCTTACAATTCTTTTTTCTTTCTGGGTTGTAGTCCAGAGACTTCACCACTCTCATATCCTTCTAAGTTGGTTTCAACTTCTTTCCTCTTTTTCCCGTGGTCTTCACTTTCATGACTATACCTTGAGGTTAATTCTTTGATCAATTTTTCTTACTCTTCACTAGCTTGCAACAATCATTCATTGCTTATTCTCAGCTGAACCATTTCTCGTTGCATATCTTTGATCATGTCTAGAAACTGAGAATTTTAATCCGATGGATTTCCCTCATCCCCCAGATCCATGTACAACCCTCATCCATCACTCATAATAGTGAATGTACTTTTCTGGATTTAATCACTGTACATTGAAATCAATTAGTGCATCATATTCTAAAAAATTTAAATTATTTACACAAGCATAATTTTGGGCTTTTATTTTTTTGTATGGGGACACATAGGCCTAGTGTTTTCAACATGGGATATAATACCATTTTTAGCAACTCTACTTACCCAAAAAAAGAAATATTTATATCTTTTATGCTACTTTGGTTGTGATTGACATTATTTAATTACATCGCATTATCATTTGTTACAACATTTTTAATTTATGTCATCAACCTTTGTTATAACAACACCCTTGTTTTCAATACTATGCTTAAAATGATGATCATACCACCACATCATATTCCATATTTCCTACTTTAGAATGTATGGAAAATTTGTTTGATCTTCAAGATCTTCTTACATTTCGTCAATGAACTTGAATTCATTTATAATAGTTTTTAATTACTAGTATTTTATCCCTTTTCAATATTATTCCTCTGATAGAATTTTTCTTAACATTATAACCTTAATAAAAATCATTAAAGTTATCTATTAATGTGTATATCCACATCCTAACTTCATGCCTATTACAAAAATTCTAAATTACATAAATTTCCTTATATCCTATGTTCATAAAAGCTCTCCTAATTGTTAACTAAGATTCAAATATCGTTATAATGAAAATTCCAATATTCATATATGGAATTGACCATTTAGGGGTTTCATTACTAATACGTAGCCAATTAATTTAATACTTAACCATAATACTATAATTTTTTAGGGATGTCGTTGCTATTTCATAGCCAACGCATTAATATTTAACCTCATTACATTATCATTGGGATGATATTCGAATTTAATGTTTGACCTCTTGATATTATCATTGAAATTATATTCAAATTTTATGCATTGCATGTTATAGGTATTCATGTCTCATTAATGATACTTAATAGATTTGATATGTTTGGATTTTTGATGCATCATCTAATTGAGTTACCTTTTTCGTTTAATGTCCCAAAGTGTTATATTCATGTTAGACT
Organism: Pinus albicaulis; assembly: GCA_034641835.2. Taxonomy (NCBI): domain Eukaryota; kingdom Viridiplantae; phylum Streptophyta; class Pinopsida; order Pinales; family Pinaceae; genus Pinus; species Pinus albicaulis. Next base: position 895,772,636 of record CM076569.1, read on the forward strand.
ATCCGTGTTGGATTTTTTCCAATCACTTCCATTAATTTTATGACAACTCCCTTATAATGTTTCTTTGTTCGAGGATATCAACATTTAATGTTTTCTACTTTGTATTAAGTTAGTCACATGGACATATTTATGTTTACTCTCAGTTGGAACTCGGGTCTCATGCCACATTGATGGCAGAGATGATTTCGTACCTTCTCTATTCATCCTTCTCAGTAGGGTTTATGACAATTTATTTTTCACGAGTTATTTTTTTCATTTTTTCATTTTCACCTAAGGGTTTCAGCTTTAGATTCTTTTCGTTAAGGTGGATTTTGATTACTTCTCCCTCGTGTAATCTATTCCTCACTATTACCTATAAATCTCTAGGTAAAATGATAATATCTTTTTAATTTCTTTCTACAACTTCATAAAATTCATGTTGAGTGAATGATTTGTGATTTTTTTTATCAAATACACCATTGAATTAATATGTGTATTATTTATGTTGTTGCAAAGCAGTAGAGTGACCATTTCGTTTAATTATTCACTCCATTTTCAGCCATCCCGTCTCACGATGTCCTTAGTTAACATATATTCGAATCACATAGGCAAGTTTAATGTCTTCCCAACATGGTTACATTTACTCCTTTATGCATATTTACATTACAATTTGTACTTCCCCTATTATAGAAGTATAAAAAATCTTTAGTTGCTTTAAGGGATTTTTGTCTCTCGGATGGTTTACGATGGTCTTGGCCCATTTAATTAATGTTTTTCATATTCCTTCCTTATTGTAATGGACTTAGTTCCTCGGATTGAAATTTTGGGTGTTATGGTTTCCTTGTAAATTAATCCTCATGAATTTACAACAAATTGACTGTGTAGTTTATGATAAAAATTTTCCCAAATTTGTATTTCCTCTCCCAAAGATACGAATTGGTTTTGTTTTCCAGAGAATGTTATTTAACTTATACATCTCTGTCTATAATATAATTTCAATATGAAAAATTCCATTCCATATCGAATTCGTAATAGTTCCCTCGGATTCGTTTTGAGTTTCTGAGAATGTATATGATTTCATTAATGAACTTATTTACATCTCTTTATATGATTTATTTTACATTATAATTGTATTCGATCGCATGTAGAGTTCGAAATAGATTTAGTTTTTTTTTTATACTCCACTGTGTTGAAATTTCCACGACATTTAATCGTTTTCCATACGAAATTATGGAATGGCTTAGTATTTTATCTCTCCTTCCAACATCACTATGTTTATAGTTATATAATTTCACTTTTGAAATACATTTGGTAAGGTTAATGGTTTATTCCATAGTCAGTTACCCTCGATGACTCTGTTTAATTTTTTTTCATATTTCTTTCATCCAACATCGTTTATCCTCAACAGTTCGGATTTGTTAATTTTCGTTGTTCCAGCCAACCCATTGGTTATGGAAAATGAATAATACTTATGTATTTAATTTTCTCTCTAATTACTTACTATTTGTAATGAAATTAGAATCTATCTTTACCACAAAGTTGTATTTTAATGACTTTGTCTTCCTTAACAGAGGTCTATTTATTTATTTAATTATCTTCTTGACATATATATCTTTCGAAATAATTTATTATATTTATAATTATTGAAAAGGATAACTAATAATTTGCAAAATATATTTGAGTTCATCAATTAGAAAGAACTGATCATTTTATCAATTTCACTCAATTAATAAAATATTTTTTTGTAGACGAATTCTTCTTCCCGATTTGATACCATTCATGGTTTTCAATAATTATCGAGTATGCCAGAATTCAAGTAATTTATTTTCATACTTTCAATACTGCTACTATGTTTTAGTATCTTTCTCTATACTTTCTACCATCATAATTAATTTTTTTTCCTATTTGTACACAAAAAGGATTTCATTGCTTCCAATTGACTAATAAGGTAATTTTCTGTTGTGCCTAGAATTCTCAATTTCTTAGATTCTGTTTAATTATCTTAATTATCATATTAATTTAGTTTTCTAACCCTTCTCTATATGGGTTTCTTGTATAGTTATTGGACCTCTTGCAAATTACCACTCATCCAGTTGTGCCTTCTTTCTCAAAAGCCTTGACAGTTACTTTTACTCCTTCTATTTACAGGTTGGTCAATATCAGGCACATAATTTATTCTAGTGAATTCAAGGATATTTATTCATTTATAATTTATGTGATTAATAGCCAGAACATTTCAATTTAGTAACTATAATCAAGGTATTTTATGATGACTTGGTCTATAATTTTTAATACATATATATGTTCTTATTAAGATGATAAGAGGCCATCCTTAGAAGGAGTTTATACATGTTTTTCCCAATTATTTTTACTATTTCAAATACATATTTATTTTAAGCATGATTTATAATTAATGTTGTGTCCACTTGTACTATCCTCTAGTATTTCAATATGCAACTCATGTTTAATTTCTTATTTGAGCATAAGGATAAATAGATATATGCAATTTTTTGTATTGTATGTATAGTAGAAGTTTTTATATTTTATTTGTACAATCATGTTTTCTTCTAGATTGACAAATATATTCCACTGTATCTATATTTCTGTTACATTATTGTTTACAAAATAATTATGTTAAATCTATCTATTAACATCCCTAGAATGTCAACATTTCTATGATTTCAGCGATGCACATCCCTAGAATGTTTTCCCCTTCTAATGATGTATTTTCTATTTTTAATATACTAATTATTACAAACCTAACAGTAGATTTAAACCCTCCTAATTGGGTTTAGACATTTTTTTTGTTGTTTTACTAATTTAATTAGTCTATGTAAATATTCTGAGCTAAAATATACCTATTTTAGTTATGTTTTGTTAAATACATCAAACAATTTATAATTAAAAATAACAAAATTTCATTATACTATTTCATAACTCAAAAAAGATAATTTTCCACTTATCTTTCTACATAAAACACAAGTACTCTTATAGTATAATTCTCATCATAACAACATAATAATAATATAGAATTAAATTAACTGTGCAAGCCAATTTTGGTAACGACTATTTTCTACCCAACCTTGAGCTTTCCTCCACAACTCCCCCCGAGCAAAGACCAATTCCTCTAAATTCTATAAAACCTCTTTTTTACCCTAGAATGGCTTATTTAAGTCTTCTTTCCTTTCAACATGTTTCCATAACTACGTCCAACTAAATCAAGATGTTGTTTTCCTTTAGCCTAGGCTTTACCTTTGTTTTTTCCAAAAAAGCTCCTTAAAACTAGCTTTTTCCTCTTTCTAGTTTCAATTCACCTCTTCTAAGTGACTTTCCACTTTACTGAGGTATATTTTAGATTTTTGTCTCCAATCTAATATTTTTAATTTATTTTATTTTATACAAGGATTTATGGAGAATATGGGAAAGTCTTTGGATTTAATTTCATACACATGGACTTGAAATCCTCGTCTCCAATATACTCTAGTCTTTGCACAATAATTAACATTCCACATTTATTAATTCAAAAAATGTAATATGTCCACACATATATTTTTGCTATAGGTCCACTTAGCCTTTAGTATTTTCAACTGTCAAATAAAAAAAGTAAAATAATTATATTACACATACCCATAATTTAGATTCACCCTGGGGATAAGGTGATATTGGGCCATGACATGCTTCATGAAGTAGAACAGATGGGAAAACAAATTAGGCAGAATTTAAAGGCAACTCGTGACCAACAAAATATTTATGTTGATATAAAAGGAACTCCTAATCAATTTCAATTCACAGATCATGCATATCAAGAAGTGTGAAATAATAAAATTTCTTTAAAAATAAGGAACTAAGCAAAATTTGGCTCCTTTTTATTGTGGGTCATTAAACATTTTTGGTAGAGTTGGGCAAGTGGCTTATTAGCTAGCCCTATGAGTTCATGTTAAATCACATAATGCATTTCATTTCTCTTTACTTAAAAATTATGTATCTGATCCTAACCATGTGATAAATTGGAATGCCATAGAGGTAGGAATGAAAGGAAAACTCTAGGGTGAACCTCTACAAATATTGGATTATCTAGAAATCACTCTTCGGAAAAATACTATTCCACAAGTTAAATTTTGATTGGAGCACTTTAAGCAAGAAGAGGAAACCTGGGAATGGGAAGATTAAATGAAAGAGTCTTTCCCAATTCCATTCCAAATAAGAAAATAATGTGAAAATACTGAGCATGGTGTCATTTTATACGGGGAGAGATGTAATATCCCTAGTGATATGACTGAAGACTTTATTGCTTAAAGTTGAATTGTAGTTAAATTGGAATATTTGAATTATATAGGTTACCTATTTGTTATTAACAATATATATAAGAAGAAAAGGAAATGCAATTTATTTGAACTAATATTCTCAATCCGTAACCATTAGAAAAATATATGGAAAATTTAGTTATGCTCTAAGAAGGGAAATAAGAAAGGATGAAAAATCCTCATTTTTTCCCATTTGCTCTCTCTAAAGAAAAAAGGGGAAGGATAGGGGAAGGAATTAGTATGTAAGTCTAACTATGTAGGTACATATTATTGAATATGGAAGAATAATGAAAGAACCACATGAAAAGTGATGGTGAACTATAGTTAAAGAGGAAAGGTAACAAAAGGAATGTTAATTTTAAATAAACAAGATTTAAAAATGAATTATGTCATAAGTGCTTTCAAGCTTGTGTGAAACTAGTAGAGCAATAAATATGGATTATTTTAAAAGAAACAAACGATAAAATATCCATATAATTTGGTTCTGTAAATTAATTATTTAATTAAGGATCTAGGGTTAGTTCCCTATACTTTCGAGTAAGAAGTTACACAAATATATTGTAGTGTCTGCAGGTTTATTTATTTCAAGCTCCGAGAAAGAACCACATAGGTTCCATGATAGGTCCCATGACGTTTTCTCAATTATTATAAAATAGATAACTATAACGAGTAAGACACACGACTTCCATTGGTGTATCTATATATGTATAAATTGCAAGAAATGCGTAAAGAATAATATAATAGCATAACAAATCATCAAAATAAATTGGTATCATTCTTCTGTTATTATATTATGTTGTTAACAAAAAAAAAACCAATAATTGAAATAATAATATTGTGCTTCAACAATTTTAAAAGTAACATTGATGTTACAATAATATTGTAAAGAAGGGAAACTATTGTTCGCTAAAAAAAGGATCTCTAAGAAAATTTATTAAAACAAATACATTGGAACAGTTATAACTCAAGGTGTCAAATTTGAGAAGTGAAACAGTAACAAAATGGTAACAAATAATGTGACTACAATCCCATGAAAGGGAATTAAAAATAATTAAAAACTAATCAAGATATAATCCATATAGGGTCTTCATGTAAGGAGAGTTTTAATGACCGAGTTATATTAAAAATATAATTTCAATACATACATTAAATTTGAAATAGGATATTCGTGGCAACGATAGAATTAAAACACTTAGAGTTGAAATTAATATGGAAAAACCCCATTTTGTGCCACTTCTACTCTTGAAGGAATAAATCCAACAGTCATTTTTAAATGCCTAACACTGATGAAATGTCTAATCCACCTGGAAAAAATAGCAAGTTACGAGAATTAGAACCTAGAAAATCGATTTGAGTAAACCAGTCTCAAGAATAAGGGTAAAATAAAAATATACAATTCATACAAAGGAGAGAAGGGTTATGTAAAAAAACTAAAGTGACATAAATAAAACATTAGCCATGGTTGTACGAAAAGTAACGGGAGTTGGGTCAAACCCCTATGCATTATTTCCAAACTTTAGAGGCTTAGAACCATAATAAAAGGTACCGAGTGATAAGCTTACCAATGATGAGAAACCTTCCATTAAGCCTGTCATCTTCAAAAACATATCATATGTATGTTTTAATTCATAAATTCAAATAATGTTAAACAAGCCACAATTCCCATCTCTTAGATTGATTAAAAACATTACTTAGAATACCGTGTAGAAAGGCATAACCCATGAAATGAATGCGAATAATGTAGCTCCGTGCTAGTTTGACTTACCTAGAGAAATATCATGAAATACCATTAGAAATTTGACAAAATAATATCAAGGAAGAATTATGCCAAAACCAAGACAAACTCTTTGAAAAAAACGGGTAATGTATAAGGATTTTCCAATGAGGAAATCCTCTTACCAAGGAGAAGTAGATGATTGACTTTCCATTGAAGTATATGTGGTAATTCCTAATCCTAGTTGGGAAAATGAACCAAATCCATGCTGAAAAAAATTGTAACAACACCCGAGTTACCAACGTTGGGTGGTTACTACTAATCCAATTCCTCTTGTACTACTAAAAGAATGGGAATTTTTTTGTCTCTTATATGCATTCTTGTTGGTGAGGATTCAATTTATTTGATTTGGGTTTATGGATCCTCCCCATTTTATTCTTACGCCTAAGAAAAAAAAAATATCTCCCTTCATTTTATTTTCTTAAGAATATCAAGAAGACTTCAATAAGACTATATAATTGTAGTTTAGATATGGTGTTATTCTCAAATATGAAACTCAGTGTTATTACCTGGTTTGATTGTCGATGCTATGAAGATGCTATCTCTATCTTGATACTCAATTCTATATTTCTCGGTGCTATGACATTATATTAGTCATGATGCATTAGTATTATTCAATTATATATAACTCAAAGCTACTACAACAGTGATCAGTGTGAAGTTGGATCTCAGGGCTAATTAAGGAAGATATCTCGATGTAAGGAGATCTTTGTGATACCATAGTGAAGGAATGAGTTGATGGAGGAACTCTATAGTCTAAGGGTCTTGGTCGTCTCATCTTAAATCTACTGAAGGAATAATTTTGGCTCAGTCTTCCCCAAATAATGGGGTTTTTCCCCGTAACGTTCCTACATATTGTCTCCTTTCGTATTTGTTGTTTAGCATTAGTATTGATGATTAGAAAATATAAAACAGACAAAAAATAATAATAAAAATAAAAATCATAAGATAATTTCATGATAAGTGAAATTGATTAACTTCCAACTCAATTTATCTAACATTCATCATATTTAAGAGATGGGCCATAGAGAAAATAGTATATTTTGGAATCAAATACAAGGATATATCACAGAGAAGAGCCTTATAGTATTACATGGTAGCTATATGGTATAGGGTATTTCTAACTTCTCTCTTTGTTTTTATTTTTCTAAATATTATTTATATGGGAAGAAAAATCATGTAAGACTCTTCTCTAGTTCTATGAGGTTAGAATGAATATTACGATTGGTTTAAATTGATGTATTTTGTCCTATGTTGGTTCCATCATTACACAAATATTTGGTCTATGTCTCTTTTATAGAATTTCTCTCCAACAATACATGTATATATTTACTAAGGAATGAATTTGATGGACAAAAAAAATAATCGGAAAATTAATAAAATGAAGGATTTAAGGATGGATAGTGGTGGAAAGTTAGGTAGGATTGAATTTTAAGAAGTCTGCAAGAAGTACATTAAAATAAGAAAGAAGGCTACTCCATACACACCTGAGTAGAATGGAGATGCAAAAAAAAATTACATGAAACTGGTGTACTCAAAAGGAAGTATGGAGCATGGCCCGTGATGCCAATTTACGACATGAATTCTATGTTAAGGTAGTGGATATTTCATGTTACCTATGGAATATGTCACCCTGATAAATATTGGATGTTAATAATCCATATGATGTGTGGATAGGTAATAAACATGTTCTTGAAAATATCATGGTGTTTTGTTGTGGTGCGTATACATGTTCGAAAGGATAATAGGACTAATATATATAGGAATCTTGAAAAGTGTATCTTTATTGGATATAAATATGGTTTGACAACTTATACGATTTATATCCTAGAAAATGAGAAGGTCATTTCTAGTCTAGATGTCATATTTACAGAAGTCGAAGACACTATAAAAAAAATATACTCGGGGAGAAGGAACCAAAAAAGATACATTTTCAATTGAAAGATGATGAATAATGCTCTATAAGATCAAATGAGTAAGAATAATAATAACCGCATATTTTTGTATTAAGGAGATTGATTCATGAAACAAAGAAACCATAAAGGTAAAATTCCTCTAATTTCAATTCCAATTTATGTTTGTTTATTATTGATGATGATCCTATAACTGTGATGGAGGTAATGTATTTAGAGGATGGCATACTATGGAAAACGTTTTTCACTGAAGAAATGAAAACCTTATACAAACACAACACTTGGCATCTAGAGGATTTTCCTGCTAGAATAAATCTCATTGGTATCAATTCGGTATTCAAGAAGAACTTTAGTAGTACGCATATTGTTATTATTGTGCCCCATAGAAGCCCACTATTGCTATTTTTCTTCCCTTATGTTATTGTTGTTAGGTCGGCTAGGATTATATTTTGCTCCCATGGACTCTTATATATATATAAGGGAGGTTTTTTCATTTGTATCATCCAAGAATTTTTCATTTATGTAATGTAAAGGAGGTTTCCCACTCTAAGTGGCTAATTTCTAAGGCATTGATTTGCCTTTTCTTCTATTTTGGGAGCTCGTTTCATACAAAATGGTGTGGCTGAGCATAATAATATCCTAAAGGGCTATCATAATCACACACCTACTCATGTAATTATTATTATGACCCTCTAAGATGATTTTCATGAGTAGAATCATGTTATCTCACATTTCAAGATCTCTAGATTAGTTTCTTGTGTCCACCCGCCCCATAAAAGATCTACTAAGTCACTTATCCATTTACTGCTTGTAGGAATTTGGTTGGTTATAATGATACTTCTTAGGGGTATCATTTCTATGGATCCATGTCTCACTCTAGGGTGACAATTGTTGCAATTGTTAGTATGAATCCTTTGTCTAAGTGTACGAAAAAGGACCACTTTAGCTACGCATAACTAATAGCCCTAACAACAAAAGTGGCTGCCAATATCTTCATATCTGCGGTTAGTTGAACATAAAAGAGCTGCAAAAACTAGATCTATGCATGGAAAGACATTAAGCAGTAAAAATAAGGGTTTGCTCCATATACCAATAGACAAGACAAAAACAATTTTTGAAAGAATTTTTATATTAATCGGGCACCTGGGAGGAAAACAAGAAGGCGTATCCAATTCTCCTCAGTGGGATGGGTTCTTGGAAGTCCTCAGCACTTCATATCTAAGATTTCTCTCTCTTGTTGGTGTAGAAAACCCAATGCAAAGAATAGAGCTCAATGGGAGCTCACACAGCAAATGATGGAAAAATGGGACCAAGTGTATAGATCCAGAGTGATCTAATAGGCAACAAAGGTGAAGAATGGTAGGAAAAACCCTCCTATTTATAACAAAATATTGGGTCATTCTAGATCTTGGTGCATGATTAAAATAATGTTAACCAAATCTAGATCCACCTTTTATGGAATATTTTATTATATTTGTTGGAGGGAAAAGGTACTTGACTTGGGTCAAATCCCTTGATTTGTCAAAAATAAATAAATAAATGATTTATTTATCTTTTTAAGGAAGCGGTTAGAAGATAATCAAATAAATAATGATTTATTTAATTATTTAAGGAAGTGGTTGAAAGATAATTAAATAAATAATGATTTATTTTAATTATTTGTGGGTGATTTGGTCATATTTAACAAGGAATATTATCTAAATAAGGTTTAAATAATTATTCCTAGAAAATAATAAGATAAATAAAGTTTATCTAATTAATTTCTTTGATTTTGGGTTAAACATGACTGGGAATAATAATTAAATTATGGTTTAATTAATTATTCCATGAGGAAAATCAAACAAATATGGGTTTGTTTAATATTTCCTTTTGGGGTTTCCTGTTTTAACATAGTGAAAGCAGTTTTACTTAGGGTAAAACTGGTCTTACATGGTGTACTTGGGTCCATTTAATGATAATAGGTTAGATGACCAAAAAATGGTGTAACAGATTGCCCCCCAGCGTGCGAGTGTCAGGAGCAAATCGTATGACCGAAGTACGTTGTAAGAACACAATCACTAGACAACAACAGGGATGTCAGAGAGAGAAATGTGAGGTAGATAGTGTGCTGAAGGACTAGACCCTGAGGAGACGAGACTCGCAGGTGCAACAAGTCTCTTTTTATGAGAGGGTACCTGTGTTGAAGGCGGCGGGGGAGGCATACCTATGCCCGCCGAGACAAAGTACAAAAGAATAGTGTGTCCAGTAAACAAGGGACCGAACCATAAAGTATAGCTGGCATAATCATGAGCCAGATAAAAATACAATGAGGAATCCCACATACATGCTGTGCCTGGGATAACAGCCAGGACTTGTACAATAATATCTGAGTACATGAGATAAAAATACAACCCAAATGCCCCCTGTAAATGGGGAAGGGCTCACAAAATCTGACTGATACATGCAAGTCGAAGAGGCGCTGCAAGTGGCTACGGCCAACATCATCAAATATCTAGAGCTGCATCGAAGGCTGCAAAGAAGAGGTCATCCGGGCATGTGGGGGGCTACCTGCAGGGCCACCCCCTCATGAGGGTTGAAACATCTCACACACACCCAGGAATCATCAAGAGCTGCTGCTGGATCACTGGACCATCAAGTATACGAATCTTGATCATGCTGAAGGAGTTGGAGAAACAATCAAGCCAAAGGGAAAGGAGATATCCCTTTTTCCTGATCCGAGGCACCGAACAAGAGTGGAAGCTGGAACCAAGGTACACCGCCCTCTAGACCTGGCTTCTGGAAAAAACGAGTTGATGTTGATAGAAGGAGGTCCGCCATCGTTGAGGCAATGAGAGACCCTCAACTAAGGCATGAGAGAAAAGAGTAGAGCGACGGACAGACTGACACTAATGATGATAGTGAAGTGGAAAGGACTGAGTAGCTAATGGACGACTTCCCTTGCTAGAGCATAAAGGGCATGAATGACATGGTAGCGACTGACACAACATCATCAGAGATGGGGGACAGTGGAACTGAAGGTCATAATGTGCGACACAAGAGAGAGACCAAGCAATGAAGGGTGGAGGGCTATAGTGGGGTACAAAGGGACTCGGTATAGACTCCATGGAGGGAATGATGACTCAACTTGAATGCTCTAAACAAGGGCGACTTGATGGTGCTGCCACATAGTAAAGGCCCCAATGGGGGACCATGGAAACATGAGTACAAGGTGGGAACTCATGACGAAAATCGTCATGAACATGGAAAGTATGGAGGCGAAGTGATGCCCCAAATACAAGTGTTGTAAGTGAGGAAATTCGATTTAAAGTGGAGGTGAAGTGGCCCTTCTTGGACAAAATGGGTCCGGGTGAAGTAGCAAATCATAAACATGAAAAAACAGATGCTGGCTATCTAAAAGAAAATAAAACATGCATTTCAGAAGGGAAATGCTAAGGGTAATATTTCTTAAGATAGAGTGCATTGCGAGGATTAGGAAGGGGATGGCCCTCGAAATCCTCTAAGAGGTATGCCCCCTTACCTAGATCCTTACTAATGATGTAAGGGCCTAGCCATAATGAGTCAAACTTCCCATGACCAAGGACATCATGGGCCTGGTCATATACTAGAACAAGGTCGCCTTCGTGAAAAGTGCGAGGCTGGAATTTTCGGTCATACTGAGCTTTGGTGCGCTTCTTGGCCACTTCCATGGTTTGCAAAGCAACACGGCGGTCTTTGGAAGCGTGCTCAAGCATGATAAGTCGTTGTTCTAGAGGTTGGGTGTCAGGGAGAAGTTCAATGGCCAGATGTAGGGAAGGAATTTCACACTCGATCGGTAAGACTGCCTCCTCTCCAAAAACTAGGTGGAAAGGAGTAAACCCGGTGGCGGTTTTAACAGAAGTTCGATAGGCCCACAAAGTAGGGAAGAGCATGAGATGCCAGTTGGTTTTGTGCTTATTCACCGTTCTTTGAAGCATAGTCTTGAGGATTTTGTTGACTGCTTCAACTTGGCCATTACCTTGGGGGTAATAGGAGGAGGAATATTGGTGCTCAAAACCCAACAGTGAGGATATCTCACGCCATATCTCATCTTCAAAATGTCCACCATGGTCGGAGACCAGTTGTTTGGGAACCCCGAATCGAGCTATAACGTGGTTAAAGAAAAAGAGGGCCGCGGTAGCTGTCGTGTTGTTGAATGTTGGCATGGCCTCGGCCCATTTGGTGAAATAGTCGACCGCCACGATGATATACTTGTGGTTACCAGCGGATGGCGGGCGACACTCCATAAAGTCGATGGCCCATTTACAGAAGGGACCAGTTGAGACGACCGGATGGAGGGGAGCTGGGGGAGCTCGCGCCTTAGGGGCGAAATGTTGGCAATTGGGACAGTGTTTGACTGCCTCAATGCAATCACTGAAGAGGGAAGGCCAAAAATACCCAGCGCGCATGACTTTCTGGGCAATAGCAAGACCGGAGAGGTGGCCACCGCAAGCGCCGCTATGGCAGGCATTAAGGACCTGTTCAGCTTCAGCGTGTGTGAGACAACGACGAAGGACAGTATCAACCCCGCGACGATAGAGGTCGTCGCCAATAAGGAGGTATCGGGGAGCTTGGTGTCGGATACGTCGGCGAGCCTCACGATCAAGGTGGAGGGCGAACTTTTGGGTTCGCAAGTAAGTAAGAATATCGCCATACCACGGGTCGTCGGAAGTAATGGCAAATAAGTGTTCATCAAGAAAGTCATCATTAACTGGCGGGTCATGCGATCTAGTAGGTAATTCAGAAATGAGCTCAGCGAGGGCTAAGCCTTTCTTACTCTTTGGTGTGACAAATTCAAGGTCGAATTCCTGAAGAATGACGACCCAACGGGCGTACTTCCCAGTGAGGATACGACGACTCAATAGGAAAGCCAAGGGGTTGGAATTAGTCACAACCTTGGTGGAGTGCATGAGGATATAATGACGAAGTTTTTGGACTGAGAACACTACAGCCAGCGCTAATTTTTCTTCAGGTGAGTAGGAAACAGGGGGCCCTACAAGGTTCTTACTGACGTAGTAGATCACATGCTCGATACCATTGTCATCTTCCTGGATAAGGACTCCAGCGACCGAATAGGTGGAAGCGGAGATATACAGGATGAAGTCCCGATCAAAGTCGGGAGGGCGGATCAAGGGAGCGGATGTGAGAGCTTGCTTGAGGGCATCGAAAGACTCGTGAGCATAGGAATCCCAAACGAAAGGGATAGAAGATCGAAGGAGTCTAAGGAACCCATGTGCAGTGGTGGCGTAGTCAGGGACGAACCGTCGAAGAAAATTAGCTTTGCCTTGGAGACTTTGGAGCTGGCGGAGGGTACGTGGAATGGGAAGTTCAAGAATGGCTTGAACTTTCAAAGGGTCAAGAGTGATACCATCCTTAGACACGATGAAGCCTAAGAGACGGCCGGCGGGAACGCAAAAAACGCATTTCAACGGGTTAAGGCGGATATTATACTTGCGACATCGGAGGAAAATGGTACGCAGATCGTGGAGGTGCTGCGCCCGATGCTTAGAACGCGCGGTGAGGTCGTCCAAATAAGCAAGGATAATGTGAGCTAATTCATGGAAACAATAAGACATGGCCCATTGAAAAGTGGCGCCGGCGTTTTTTAGGCCGAAAGGCATGACTCGGTAAGCGAAAGTTCCCCACGGACTAATGAACGCGGTTTTGAGTTGATCGGCAGGATGGATAGCAATTTGGTTGTATCCGGAGAAACCATCCATAAAGGATAGAACCTCATGCCCCGCACACTCGTCAATGATTTGGTCAATGAACGGTGTGGGGAAGTTGTCTTTGGGACAAGCTTGGTTCAAGTCGCGAAAGTCCGTGCAGACACGGATGGTGCCTTGTTTCTTGAGAATGGGAACTGGGTTGGATACCCAAGTGGTGTATTCAATGGGGTAAATGAAACCAACCTGCTTGAGCTTATCGATTTTGGCTTTGATAGCGTCACGTCTGGAAGGATGAATGGGTCTCAACTTTTGATGGACCGGTTTGGCGTCAGGCCATGTATCGATATGGTGTTCGACAATGGCGGGATCGAGTCCGGGCATTTCAGAATAGGACCAGGTGAAAATATCGCAGAATTCTTTGAAAAGCTTGGTGTAAGCTTTGATTTCTTCCGGGGTGCATTGAGCGCCCAAGGTGATATATTCTTCGATACCTGGGGTGACTGAAATGTCGATTTTGATGGTAGGAGAGATATTGGCCATGTTTCCTTCTTCGAAAGCATCAGGTGCAGGGATGGGGTTTTTGAACCAATCGAATGCATTGGGGATGAAGTCTTTGGTTTCCACAGCAAATTGGTCATGGGACTACTACGGGAGGAAGTATGCGCGATGGTGCATATCGTCCCATGGAAAGTCCGGGTTGGTCATGGCTTCCATAATGTCTTCATCGGATTGGAAGATGGGAAGACTGGAGGAAGAGAGGTCACCCGAGGAGGTAGTGATGTGTGACGGGTCATCAGGAGGAGAAGGGCTCAGATGTGCAATATCAACAGATCCAAGGTCGGCTGAGGAGCCGAGAGTGTCTACAGGTTGAAGGGTAGGTGAACTATCTCGCAAGGATGATGACAGGTACAGAATGGTGATTGACGACTCTGTTGGCTCGATAGTGGGAGGAGGAATGTGAATGGGAGTAGGAAGATCCTCTGGTCCTATCGAAGTGGCCTTGAATTGGCGGTACATGTCCAAGGAGGAACGATACTCGTCAAGGCGGGGACAGAGGTGGGTGTAATGGCCGTGGAAATCGCACAAAGCACAAGGGTGGTTTGTGCGCAAGGTTTTGAGTTTCGGGATAGAGTCTGGGATAGTGACGTAGAATTCGGGGATGTCAGAGTCAGGAAACGTCTCATTAACCAGAATCTTGAGGTGCGGCAATTCAGGACACATATGGGTGGCGTGACCGACGATATCGCACAAAGCGCATTGGATAGCGGGTTTTGGCGGTCGTGGAGGGGTAGGGGTTGTCGGGGCGGCCTGGTCCTGATGGGTTGCCCCCTTACGAGCTTTGCCTTTCTTTCCGGGGGTTGGCACCACAGGGGTAGGGTCCTGTGGAGGTGCTGGGGGCCCGGAGGAAGTGAGGGGGACTGGTTGAACTGGTGTCAAAGTAAGGTAAGGTTTGGGGTGACCGGGGGGGGTAGCGGCTGGAGGGTCAATGTACCAGATGGGTATACCGAGGGTCAGGTTAGGGAGAGAGAGGGTGGCCATGACGGGGACAGAAAATACTCCGGGAGGGGGAGCCAGGAAAGGTATCTGCCCAGCAGGGTAATGACCAGGAGGGATGGCTCCGAGATGGTTAAGGCCTGGGGGAACCAAGCCAGGAGGATAAAGGGGGTCAGGGATACCAGCTGTAGGGGGAGGGCCAGAAGGAGGAGGTCTGGCTGGCTGAGATGAATGGCTAGGAGCGGGGTGCGGAGGGCGAGGAGGAGGTTGCTGACTAGCCGAGGCAGGCTGCGTAAGGGAAACCTGAGACGATTGCATCATGCAAACATTCGATAAGCTGGGATCAGTGATAGGAGGAGGGGGAAGGTTAAGGAAAGTTCCAATCAGGGAGGAATCTTTGTAAACGCCGGGGGAGACACTGGTCAAGGAATCGACGGTTTGCTTGTTGGCTACAGAAGAGATGGTCGTCTCAGGTGAGGTCTGAGATTGTGGCTCATGATATGTCAACTGGTCAATGGTGACTATCTTTCCATTATGGGGAAAAGACATCTTGCGGAAAACCGCGGATGGGACAGCAGACATAGCATAGGTGTAGCTTCGCCCCAATAGAATGTTGTAATCTAGCGGGGCATCGATGACTTCGACGTCAACGCAAACAGTCTTACCGGCGAGGGTGATAGGAAAATTACGAAACAGGCCAATGGGCTGGGAGGCATGGCCGTCCCACGCTCGAAGGGTGATCGTGGACGGGGCCAACTCAGGGGATCCGAGTTGCTTCCAAACCGAAGCGGACATCACGCAGGTGGATGCCCCCTCATCAATTATGCACCGGGAAACGTTGGCGTTCCGGATTTTGACTGGGATTTGGAAGGCGACGGAAGGAGGGAGAGGAGGATGGTCCGATTGAGTAGCGTCGAAAACAATCATTTGGTCATCAGCAGGATCTACAGCGCCCACGGCAGATAGTAGAGCCTTCTTTTGGGAAGGGCACGACTGGAGGAGTTCCAGTGTGGAAATGGCAGCAGGAGATTGCGCCAAATCATCTACTATGCTATACGAATGAGTAGCTCGACCAGAAGCAGCATTTCGACGTAACGGTCCTTTAGGAATCTTGGTATGGACCTCAACTTTGGGTTGAGGGATATGTAAGGGACCATTGGTTGTCGAAAGAGGCTCTATAGAACCGGAAGAAGGGGACTCGGGGGCAGACTGAGCGGGAGGCTTGGGGTACTGGCGAGACCGAGTTTGAAGGTGAAGGTCGACGGTTGGGGAAGGATCAGAGTTCATCATAAGGATCTGGTAATCGGAGGAACCAGAAAGGGAAGGTGGAGTGGCGACCTGGCTGTTAGGCGGTTGGGTAGCCACGAATCCTTGCTCACCAATCCTTGCTAAGGGAAGGGGTCAAGAACACAGCCTGCTGGGTAGTGGCCACATTAGGAGGAGCATGAGGGTGCTGTCCGTGCAATGTGGCTTGAGACTCCCACATCTGCCGCATCTGGGGTAAGAGGGGACAATCGTGGGTGTAATGACCATAAACACCGCAACACGAACAAGGCTTATTTGTGCGAAACGGCCTGTCTGGCTTGGGCTGAGTGCCCTGTTGCTGGTTGGCAGTGTTAGGGTCCACACCAGGATTGGGTCCACGGGTACCAGGGGCAGATTGGTTTGGGTTGCCTCTCCGCCTTCTTTGAGAAGAAGGGGGATTAGTCGCGCCCTGCTGTGCAAATAATTTCCCTGGAGGAGGCTGTAAGTGCTGTTGCGGGTTTGGAGGAGGCAAGGGAGATGGAAGCGCATATGCTGGAGGAGCTGGCGCACTAGGCTGCGGATAAAGGTATTGGTTAGGTTGGGCAACATTGAGGTAAGCAGGAGGTTGGGCAAAAGGAGGAGGCATGCCGTATCCTGGATACATGCTACCGGGAGGGGGAAGAGTGCTGGAGGAGCTGGCCCCTCCCTGAGGGAGACCATAGCCCATAGGAGGTTGAGCGTATGGATGGGAAAGGGCTCCAACGATACCGTCGGTGGAATGAGATGCCCCCGGGGCGTTAGCGCCACCGGGCCTGGGGAGGTCAGGAAGAACGGTATAAACATAACCAGATTGAGCGTAGATCGGGTCATATTTCAAGGCTATTTGGAGGGCGGCTTCTTCAGTTTGAGGAAAATGAGAGGCGACATCTTTGCCGATGGGAGCGGGAAGGGTGCGAAGGAACCAATCCATGTAAACCCGATCTTCGAAGGGAGGGGCTCGACATAAGCTCCGTCTTCTTCGCCATTCTTGAACATGGGCGGAAAGGCGTGTTGAAGAGGATTGCTTGAAGGAAGTCAAGAGCTCCGTGCCAGTATCGTATCGGAGAGGAAGCTGGAAGTACGACAAAAAGGCTTGGGCAAGAGTCTCAAAGGTGGTATGGGTAGAGGTGGCTTGTTCGACATACCATTTGGAAGCTTCGCCGGTAAGCGTGCGTTGGAACAAACGAAGACGGATGGAGTCATCGGTAATGGAATTGGAGGAACACCACATGTGGAAAGATCAGACATGATTGGTTGGATCTTCTCCAGCTTGGCCTTCGAATTTAGGGATGTCGGAAGGGAGCTTGGTTGGCATGGTAGGCCAACCAACATCGTGGCGGATAGGGTCATTGATCAACTGATTGAAATCGGGGAGGCTGAGGCCTGCAATGTACGACAGCAAGGGGGTGGCCGAGGTCGTTCCTGTGGCAGTTCCGCTAGTAGTCGGGTCGGCATTAGGGCCGGGAGAACCGCTAGCGTTAGGCCTTGGACCAGAAATGGTGGTAGGGGGAGAACCAGGGGGAGAAGGGGAACCCGATGAATCAGGAGAGGAGTCGGAGTGCGAACTCGGAGGAGGACTGGCTCGACGACGGTAGGTTGGAGCAGGTCGATCGACCGGAAACTGAGGGTGAAGGCCAAGAAGTCTCCGGGAAAGGTGCCTTGGGGGCGTAATGACGACGGGAAGAAGGAAACCAACAGGGGCAGAAAGGGACAGAATCAATTGAGGTCAAGGGCAGAAAAGGTGCAGTGACAATTGATTTTAGAGTCTTTGCCAGGCGGTGTTAACCAGGCGCTTCTTCGCTTAGGGTCAGTGTGTGGCGTGCGTTAATTTTAATTTTTAAACCCTTTCTGTTTTGAGAGCAAGAAAAAAGTGTGCTGCGTAACTGAAAATAAACCTACAGAGAACAGTATATAATGCTGAAATAATAGAAAAATAACAGCTACTTGTGCATCTATCTAACCCAAGAAGGCGGGTCTCTCAAAACTAATCTGAAAATAAAGGGAAAAATCTAGGCAAAACACATGGAAAAGAGGCCAATAGATCTAAGGTCAAAAGGGACAGGGATCTAAAGGATAAAGCTGCTGAAAAGAGGTGTAGATCACAGCCAAAAGACAGAGGCAAGGTGGCTGGAAAAAGGAAGGAAATCAGAAAAATACGGAGGGGGCAAGGTGGAGGCCCTAAAAGTAGATCCAAAAAAATCTTCAGGAGGTGATTTGAGAGGTAGAAGAGCTGATTTCAATGGATCTGAAAGGGAGGTAACAGATCTGGAAAAAAGGAGGCTGAAGCTCTGAAAAACAGACGGCTGAAATAGCTAAAACTCTTCCACAAAAAGTGGAGGGTACTAAAGCCCTAGGGGGCTAGGTTCCCACTTAGATGAGTAAAAACAGATCAGAACTTGGTCAAAGCGGGCTGAGACAGAGGCTGGAAGACCCTGACAGAAGCTGCAACAGAACCCAGAAAAATTGCAGAAAAATCACTGAAAAACTGGCAGGTCGCAGTTTATGACCTATTTTCAGTGCAGGTTGCAGAAAAGGGGCAGAAAAGTGCGACCTGGAGGTCCAGGTCACAGGTTATGGGCCAAAAAGTGTGACCCCCCGTTCCGATTGTCTCGGCGGCAGATTTTCAGAAAAGTTGTCGTCTCAGTTGCGGCTGGTGTCGCTTACCTGCGCAATAGGGCCAGAAACACACAGAAGTTAGAAATTTTAATGTTTTAGGGTTTTATGTGAGAAAAAAAACATAAAAATAGGAAAAATAAACAGCTGAAAAGAAACCCTAGGGTCTGAAGTAGCTGGATATGCAGGAATATGAAAAACGACAGCGGTCGTAATTTAAAACCCGTGTGGAGTCGCCATTTGTTAGTATGAATCCTTTGTCGAAGTGTACGAAAAAGGACCACTTTAGCTACGCATAACTAATAGCCCAAACAACAAAAGTGGCTGCCAATATCTTCATATCTGCAGTTAGTTAGACATAAAAGAGCTGCAAAAAACCAGATCTATGCATGGAAAGACATTAAGCAGAAAAAATAAGGGTTTGCTCCATATACCAATAGACAAGACAAGAACGATTTTTGAAAGAACTTTTATATTAATGGGGCACCTGGGAGGAAAACAAGAAGGTGTATCCAATTCCCCTCAGTGGGATGGGTTCTTGGAAGTCCTCAGCACTTCAGATCTAAGATTTCTCTCTCTTGTTGGTGTAGAAGACCCACACAAAGAATGGAACTCAAAGGGAGCTCTTGCAGCAAATGGCAAAAAATGGTGACCAAGTGTATAGATCCAGAGTGATCTAATAGGCAACAAAAGGTGAAGAATGGTAGGAAAAACCCTCCTATTTATAACAAAATATTGGGTCATTCTAGATCTTGGTGCATGGGTTAACCAGATCTAGATCCACTTTTATGGAATATTTTATTATATTTGTTGGAGGGAAAAGGTATTTGACTTGGGTCAAATCCCTTAATTTGTCAAAAATAAATAAATAAATGATTTATTTATCTTTTTAAGGAAGCGATTGGAAGATAATCAAATAAATAATGATTTATTTAATTATTTAAGGAAGTGGTTGAAAGATAATTAAATAAATAGTGATTTATTTAATTATTTGTAGGTGATTTGGTCATATTTAACAAGGAATATTATCTAAATAAGGTTTAAATAATTATTCCTAGAAAATAATAAGATAAATAAAGGTTTATCTAATTAATTTCTTTGATTTTGGGTTAAACATGACTGGGAATAATAATTAAATTATGTTTTAATTAATTATTCCATGAGGAAAATCAAACAAATATGGGTTTGTTTAATATTTCCTTTTGGGGTTTCCTGTTTTAACATAGTGAAAGCGGTTTTACTTGGGGTAAAACTGGTCTTACATGGTGTACTTGGGTCCATCTAATGATAATGAGTTAGATGACCAAAAAATGGTGTAACACCAGGTGC